>JAALGZ010000059.1:0-166049 GCA_015227615.1 Labyrinthula sp. Ha
ATATTTGACATTTAAGGGCATCCTTTTTTAGAGCTTCTGAGATCTTGGAAATAGGATACATTGTTAGGAAGTCTATACAGAATACTTCAATTCTCAAACAAACTTCTTTCTAGAGCTAAACTCCCCCGTTCTTTCAACTGGTAAGGTCTGTTCAGACTTTAGACGAGTATTTCTTGAGGTATTACACGGATTGAAGTTTAAAAAAACAGTATTTTATCCCATTATCGACTTAAAAAGCATTAAAAGTTTCCTAAAAAACAGAATTAAAGGTCATAGGCCATGTTTTTTAGTTGTTTCGGGCTACCTAGTACAAAAATTCAGGGGATCATAGCAAAACTGAGTGATTTCGTATTTTCAGATGTGCAGATTTTCTACATTTGACATTTCTAAGTGAAGTTTAGCTCATTTACAGTTAGTCAGAAAATCAAAACCTTGATAAATGGCTTAAGAAGTCAGTTATGATAAATTCTTAGGGTCTGAAAGGAATCAGATCATCTATCGAGTTGTTCTTCATGATGTTACGTTTGAATGTATGTTTTTTAGAGACCTTTAAACTTAGTAAGAAGGACCTTTAGAATCAGCATTTTCTAGGGTTTAAAGTACTCTTCCCTATCAAAGCCATAACAGAGTACATGGTTAGAAAGGTTTTCTAATTCGAAACACATTGTGGGTGATAATACTGCATTTGAGGAAGAATTCGTGACAAAAACTAAGAAATACTATATGTGTTATTTTCAGTAATCGTGGTTTTTTATACTTCATATTGAGTTAATCCTCTAAATTTTTATGTTAGTAAGTACTAGGTTTAGTTTGCAATATTTTTTTAGCTTTGTAGGAGAGTTGAAAACGTATTGTTAATTATATGCCGATTATACTTCATTTTTGGAAAATTATTGATAAAGTTTTCAACACCCCGTAATTACAAAAACTATAAAATGTTATTATTTAATACCAGGATTAACTTAAATATAAGAGCTAATCTTGACAGCTTACAGAGCGGTGTAACCTTTTTCTTCACTATTTTCTGGCCGTTATGAAATAGATGTCTCATATTTTGGTGGTATTTCCTGCTGTACATTTAATTAATTATCTAATATATCTGGAAAGAAATTTAAAAGAGCTTTTCAAAACTGTGTTTTGATTTGAATAACTCAAAAATTCACGGAGAAATTAACCTTACAATTATTTAGAATTTCATTTAAAATGCACGATAACGTGAAAAAGAAAAACAGAAAAGAAAAGTATCTTTCAGTCCTCAAATACGAAACAATTAAAGCCAGTGGTTAGAAAAATTTTTTAAAATAAGCCATATATGTTATAATATTGTTTTACATAAGATTTAAACGAAATACAAAAATAACAAAAATATCACTTTCATATAGCATATATTTAAGAAATATAAAAATATGTAGTTTAATCATAGTATATCTCACTAAAAGAAAACAAAGAAGCTCTAATATCTTAGGACGATTGACTTTTAAAGCAGTTTAGAACATTATTTTTCTTAAAGGGATTAAATTTAGGTTCCATAAATTAGCTTTTTCTGTGCAAATATTGAAATGAGAAAATTTGCTTTGATTCTTGGATATTAGAACGCAGAGATTTTGTGGTTAACCTCATAAAGAACAAAGCTATATTTTATGAGCAGTTGATAAATTAAAATGAATTTCTAACAATGTATTCTAGATTTTCGGAAATTTAATTTGAGCACAGATAGGTGCATTTCAATATGAAGATTATGCTAAATGTTAGCTAGCGCAAGTAAACATATTATGTCTGGAAAAATTATCTGGATTTAATCCAACTTGTACCTATTGGCAAAAAAAGTTTGCTAATATAATATTAATTGAGTCCCAACATGTACACCCTCCCCTATGCATCTATTTCAACGGCATAAATGGAATTTATCTCTATTGTGGTCTGCACCAGTTGTTCTTTGAGTATTTGCATTATTAAAAAAATGTTTCAATGACTAATATACAGGAGCAAGCAAATTATCAGTAAACGCAAAACCCCTCTATTAATAAATATATGTTCAACAAAGATTTTATTTTCTTTACTATTCATAAACGACTAATAGTATTACTGTAAAAGTCCCGATCAAATAGGTAGCAACCATAAAGAATAAGTATTATAAACCTAAGAAACTAAAATATTGATTAAGAATTTGGAAACATTGCTCATACATCTATTTGTCTTCAGTGATTCAAATTTGCTCGATGAGTGATTATCGCTACCGCCAAGGAGTTTTGAACGGCATAACCATATTTTAATACAAAGGTCGCCTATTTAACGGTGCTAAGAGTATTTAATACTTTCAATCTATTAGTTAGTGCAAGTGCAATACTAAAAATTTATTACAGAGGATAGCTCCCAGGAGCCAATAAATATGAAAACAACACTTTCTTTAGGTATCTCGGACTAAGACAATGTACCAATTAAGGAAAAAATTTAATAAGTGAATTTATTTTTTTATTTCGCGCTACATATATAGGTTGAAAGAGCTGGATAAGTCAAGAAACCCTACCTCGCCTGGCAAAAGTTGAGTGCTAGCTGACAAAATAAAGGTATTGTTATAGCAACAGGTTTAAACATAGCAGTTTTCCTGGAAGAGGTCTATGACTGCACGGATCAAACCTGAGTTAATAATGCTGATGAAAAGATAAATGGCCGGAAGTCATTATTACTTAAAGAATGCATTATTCTTAGTGATCGTTTTAACTATGAATCCTATTTTGTACGAAATGATACTTTGATGAGCATCAAACAAAGTTATATTGGTTGCTTATGGTGGCTACATCCCTTTACGTATTGGTACCTGTTGAGTTTTGTTTGGAAATTTTAATTTTGTGCAATTTCCTGTTATGGTTACATAGGTAAAAACCAACGTGGGTAATACATTTCAATTTTAATTTGAAGAAAAAAGCAAAAGATTCCATGAGCTTTCATTGTTCACATGTCCAGGAAAACCACTAATCCAACTGTGAACAAAGCAAGAAAACATTTCAACCTACAAAATGGGTAGAAGCTATTCTTGAGAGGGTAAACTATTATGTCTGGAGACAATTGCAAAGAGCTCAGGAGTCAAAACCTACTTAGAGTTGTGTTCAATATCTGGGCTGTTTCTTCCGGGCAATTTTCATTATTGGAATAGGTTCCCAATTATAATTATGTGTCATATTAGTATTACACATTTTTTTTTCTAATGAAACTGTATCAAATTATCCAAATCGTATTTAAAATGGTAAATCAGTTCTGATATTTATACCATTTTAGATTGAAATGGGAGCATCACAAAGACAAAAACTGTAAATTTTTTAAAAGAAATAAAACAAGGCTGAAAAAATAATGGATTCAATAGTGATTTTTTGTCTTTAGCATGTTCTCTAAAATAATTAATAACTTGCGAAAGGTAGAAGAACTTCTCTTGAAGGAAATCCGGGCAGTTGCGGAAAAGAAGCTGGGTAAGAGTATCAACAACGTACATAAATATTTAAGATATAGTAAAATAACTGAAATGGATCTTATGAACATACATTTATCTGCAGTTTCAAATATTTGCCAAGAAAGCATACTCAAAAAAGTATGAAGTTAAACAGTCTTGTCTTCTTCTTACCTTTGGCATTGTCAAGTATAAGACAAAGGGATCTGATAAATAACAAAATATTAGCCCTAGTATTTGACAACCCTATCTCAAATAAACAAAGCTCTATTCTCCATCAAGGATGTATTCTTGTAAAAGATGAAGACAGGATTGCAGAATGCAAAGCTCCGTTCGATTCAGCAGTGCAAGATATACTTCGTGACCTATCTCCTGAAGAAATAAATGAAGTGAATGAAATACTTGATAGTCAACAACTTTCTCGCCAGGAGAAATATGAACACCTTGTTCATATTTTAGGCGAACCTGGATTATGTTTTCCTGAGTTACTTGAAGCCCTTCCTTTATTTCTTTTTTGTGATCAGAGTTGTGAAGATGGGTTCTGTGAAGAAAACTTAGAAGTTATTCAAAATCTCTTAACTCAACTAGCAGGAGATTTAGGTTGTGAGCTTAATACTACAAACATATGTAATAGGTTTATTGAAATTACTTATCAAAATAGTTCTGCTTCAACATTGTTATCTGGAGTAGGATTTGGAAGTTTAGTTACACTCATTGGAAATCTTGGAAATATATCATTTCAATAGGAAGTAGTTAAGTTAGTGGACAATAAGAAAAAGTTAAAAAAAACTGTGTTTTTATTGTAATTTAAGCATTTATATTTAATAATATGCAGTAAGAGAATGTTTCTTGTATCAAATTGAGTTTTAGAAATACAGCTAGAACTATTGTATTTCAATATATTTATAATTATAGTATCCTTGTCACAAAAGAATACAAAATTTCGACTGGTTCTATTTTCATACTATATTACTGCCGTTAAGAAATTCATAATAAGTATTTTCTAAAATATTACATTCTTCTTCTGTAAACAAAATATCTAAGTGAATATAATAAGAAAAATACTGAGTTTTACTTGTTGAAACTGAACTCAACTTTTTAGAAAGAAATGGTATATCTTTGAATAGTAAATAACCTTTTATCTCTTGTTGCTGATCTACTAAAGTTCTATTCATTATAGAACAAAAGAATAAAGAAAAACAACGTTCACGACATTTGGAAGATACATCACAACTATTAACTTCAGGTAAAGCTTCTCTGTACAAGAAAACACCATCAGGTAAAATTAAGGCTTTCTTATAAGATATACTTCTTCTGTACACAAATCCATCTTCCAAGCATTCATCAAGACAAGTAAAAAAATACCAAGCACAAAAGCAGCCTAATATACATACTAGGAGAATATATAAGTCAAGTAAGAAACCCAAGAAAAATACAAAAGGACACCAGAAAATAGAACCTGGACAACATTTGCAACCTTCAGTTTCTTCTTTATAATCTACAGCTGAAAAAAGTAAAGGAGATTTTTCAATGCGCAAATTAGGAATATTTTTACCAAGAATAATAGTTTTTATATCGTTTCTCGTGTAAATTATATTATTCTCTTCAGTAAACACATCAAAAGCTTCTAATATTTTATCTCTTGAAGAAATAGGATCAGGAAAAGAAAAAACAAACCTAAAGATACTTGTCATATTATTGAAGTATAAAACTCAACTTTATTTTTCTACTAAAAAGGAAAAAGATGCAGCCAATACGGAAAGAGAAATAACAAAAAGCTAAAATGTGATAGAAACTTTCTTGAAAACCAAGTCTATATGAGGTTCTATAATATAATAAAAATTTGAAAAAAAAGATTTTTATTATGGTGATGAATATAATTTTCCAGATGGCCTATATGTGTAATAACTTTAATAGAAGTTTTTCTTTTCGCTCAGTTAATTCAATGTAGGTTTTGGGATTAAAAAAACCTTTACGATGGCTTTCCCGATTATTTATTATTCATTCCCGACTCCTTTCCGGTTTCCCGAAAGTGAGGTCGAGAATTTCCCGGGATTTTTCGAGAAATTGTTTTTTCCCGTTTATAAAATTCTATCCTTGATGGATTCGCTTTTTTGTCTTTAAGCCACAAGATTTGGTTGATTAAATCGTATTTTGGGTAATTAAGAAATACAAAAGTATTTAAAATCAATTTAAAACACAAACACATAAAAATCCCAATAATTACCCAAAAAGAAAAAGATAAACTTAGTTGGCGACTGGACTTTAAAGAGTTCAATTTCAGCGGATGAAATGGCGCAGATAAGGAAAGAGCATGGTGTAGGACGATTTAAGGTGTTCAACAAAAATTCCAACTAGTTTCGATGAAAAAAAAATTGGGCCCGAAACTACAAATATTCAGAAATTTAAAATTATATGCGGAAACAACAAAAGTTAGTCTTTTGAAGTAAGCATTAAGCTTAATTTGATAAGAAAAACAATTGTGTTCGCCGTAATTAATCTAACAGGCCTGAAACTTGAGTTTAAAACTTTTTCTAATTTGAAATACTACGCTTCAAAGTTCACTGACGATGAGTAAGGTTTATTCATACGCTTGGAAACGCAGAAACTAATACCGATCAGGCATAATTGGCAACATTAAGAAAAACCTCTTGTATTATTTTTGATAAAGAAATAACAATAGAAAGAGATTATGAAAGGTAAAACTAAAAAGGAAGATGTAGGGGATGAAAATATTATAGTCTTAATGCAATGTGGAAGAAACGTATGTCCAGAGGTGGACCTTTACGATTAAATTTTAATAAAATGACACATGATCAAACACAATTACTTGAATTAACCTTTCAACAAAATATGGAGAAACACCTTCTTGATAACTATTCCAAATACATTCAAATAGATTCAACACGCCGTATATCGTGTTACGAGATTCTTGTTGTGCTTCCTGTAGGCGTGCATTGTTTTATAAATTTAACTTTTTTGCGTACTTTAATGAAGGCCGAGAACTCCGCGGATTCTATCATGGACATTAAAGCCCTTAGCTTGAGAAATGCAAAGTTATCATGAGCGATGGATCCAAAAACTTAGCCTGAGTAGCTGAAGAATTGCATGCAATGTATGTGCAGTGCATTAAGAATGTTGCAGCATCCTTTATATCTTGCTCAAAGTCGCTATATGAAGAGGACTTAGCTAGTTTCCGCAGCGTTGCACATAGAACAATAGTCGAAACTCTTGTATTTCCATCAACTTTGGTTCCTTTTGTTGAAGGTCTTTTAATGAAGTTGCTTAATAATATCCAGCAATGTTTTCATAGAACTCTAAACGAGAAGGATACTCTGTGTTGGACATTTATTCAGAGGATTCTTACTTATTCTTACAAACACATCCTGGCGTAGAGTATATTCTCTGTATGTTTAAGTCTACAATAAACTTGAGGAAAACAAAAAGAAGCTCGACTTTGGATGAAGTGGTAGCCTCTCGCCCTGAACTATTTATGTAGCATCAATTAGGTGCCACGTATTATTTGAAAAGTTGATTTGTAAAGATGTAGCAATATAAGAGCAGATACTTCAATATCTTCAAAATCAAAATTATTAAGTTTATATTTGCTATATTCAAATAGAAATATTTAAAACTTAATAGGAAGTTATTAAGTGGGAAAACAGCAACGTATAACGTGAACTATTCCAGGAAAAAAAAGTATTGTTCCCATATGTTCAAGATCTTATTGTACAAGAAAGACCATTCCCTGTGAACACTTTGGCAGGATCAACATTAGGAAATATTGGTTCATATTTCAAAAAATATTTATTCCTGGAAGATGAGAATATCAATATCATCCGATGTAAAATAAAACTTTATAATATCTCCATAGGTTACTACATCAGTATCTAATACGACGAAATTCTTGGTTCATGTTCCAAGCTTAAGAAAATTGAAAAACGCAGCTAAATTATCTTCAAAATATTCAAAGTTATTATTGGAATAGAAGATGGTTCGCAGTAGTGGACCTCCTTTCGATGGAAGCAGAAGAAAGACTTTTTATTACAGTCTGAAAGATGTGAAAGTCTGTAGAAAGAAAACACAAACAGATCTTTACTCAAAGGTTTTTCTGACCAGGAACAAACCTTTCAGACTATTGAGTCATGAATATAAGATCGTCTGTCGTAATGAAAAGATCTAACTGAGAAGCGGGATAAAAAGTTTCACGTTGAAATTTCATTTCATGATGTTTAACATAATGTTTATATTCAAATTTGAAATTCAAATTCTTGAAACGTTCTCTATAACTTGAACCTTTGTATTCATCAAATAATATATTTAACATAAATCATTTAATTTTTAATCCCGTGGTTTAGAGTTCAGCCCATCTTGTGAATATGTATTTTGATTGCGAGAAAACCAAAATCCAGCGCGTTATTGGAATACTTTTCAGTGAATTTAGAACTTTGAAAATATTTTTAATAGAGTTCATAATCATTCTTAACTTCAATAAAGATGGTAGGCCATCCATTATCCGACCTAATAAAAAAACATCCTCTAAATCCCAAAGCCTAACGTGCTATCGGCAAACCCGCTTCAATATGAAATTTTCTAAATCTCTAAAGCTGGAGAGAGGTAATTTGTTAATTTAAAAACCTCATTTTTGTAAATTTTTATTATAAGGATGCCGAAGCGTTTCTATCTTTCAACCATATAATTTCAAATTGCATTGTTTAATTATCCCTACAAGATATGAAATAACTCAGACCCATATTCCTACACACCAATCAGAAAATTTGTGTCTTATATTTATTTATATATATATATATATATATTTCTTTTTTCTCTATAGAAGCCTTAAATCTATAAGCCTTGGTTTTTTTTTGCTTAGAATGCATTTGGAGAGGATTTTTTTTCAAAAATTTGTCCAGTAAATGTTTCATTATGTTTTTTAAGTTAAGCATAACGACTGTGTGAAATATATTATCTCATAGCATTATTCTTCTACTTGGATAAGTCTCACTAGATTAATACTTGCATTCTGTCGTTCTTGACTTAACTACGTGTTATAAATATATGTTCTTATGAAATAAATGGTTTTAGCTTAAATCAAACATATAATTATATCTAGCATCGAAAATTGCGAATTCATTGAAGGATATCAAACTAATCAAAATTTGTTTATTACAACTTTCTGCAATGATTATTTTCTCTACTCGTATCTTTAGTACTTATTCCCTCTGTTTTTTAGGTTTCCTACTCTATCCTTAAGACATTTTGAGCAGTAACTGTTACAGTATTTTGTGGATCCAAATTGTTATTGTATCTAGTCCTAATTTCAATTAAGTGTTTCTAGGTTCTGGTGATCTATATCTGCACAGGTTCTTCTCTATCAGCCTTTATTTCTTAAGTATGTATTACTTTCTCGTCGTAGAAGATGTCTCCAACTTTTTAAAGGAACCTGTCTAGTTTAAAGAGGTACTAAATTTGACTGATCCGGTGCTCAGGAGCCCCCCGGTAACTGTTTCAAGACCTGGTTAGGAACTTTCGCTTCATATGATACTTTTAATTCACTATTTGCTTCATAGTTTGTATAATCCAAACATAAGTTTGTTTGTTTACTGTTGTGTACGTCTGGCTTGGACAATTATATTTTTTGTTATCTGGTAACCAATTTTACTTCTCTGTAGATATTCCTTCTCTCAGAGTTGATATACATTTGTGCATTCTAAATATGTTTCTGACGTTTCTCAGGCTTTTCTTTAAGGTTGGTGTTATTTCAGCTTGCCTCGTTGGATAGTTTGGTGTTAATGTATCCATGTTTACATGATCTTTCTAGTGTTCTATTGGCTTCCTCTGTATTATTTGAGTCAAAGTAATACTGAATCACTCTAACTTGCTCTTCCATTCTAAACTTCCTTTTTTTAGTTAAAGTTATAAATAAGTCCATTGAAAATCAGATTTTTTATTGTGTAGTATCAATTATCCAGTTAATTAATTTCTGTAGAAGAAACTCAAACTCTTCTGGTGTGTTGATTCTCTGGAATATTTTACCCGTTAAAGCGTTACTATTTCTATGACTTTGCTTATGCCAGGTACAAGCGCCTCGTATTCAGTTTCTCTCTGGTTAGCAATTTGAGGATCACTCCCACCGAATTAACTGTTGAAGAGTTGTTTCTTATGTTCAATCCTTGCTAGAATATATTTTCTCTATTTATGCTTCTGCTTTTCTTAGTGTGCTCAATTAAGATAATGGATTTAATTCAGATATGATCTTTTAGAACCGATTTTGATACTAGGTGTGTTATATATCGATCTATCCTAATTTTTTATCTAAGCTTGGAATTAATAAAAAAAATATTTGTTTATTTGGCAATCTGGCTCCCTGGGATAAAGATGCTATGTCTTCTGCTACAATATTTTTCTAGTTCTGAAATGGTGCCTCACAATGTGGGATTTCCCCTCTCTTATATTTTATTCAAGTAGTTTGCAATTTCATTTAAACCTGTATGATCAAACTGGTTTGCATCTCTCATTCAGTTGGTTTATAACAATTTGGGTTTTGAAATCTCAACCAATAAGGAGCATCCCTCTTTTGCTTAGCTCTTCCAGAAATTACCTTCATTTAGATTCAGGAAATTCTTTTTAACCTAGTACCAGTTTTACAGTACAAAAGTAAAAATGTCGACAATAGCTAGGGTTTTTCTTCGAGTTGGCTTATACTTTAACACCAAGATTATGTCTCTTACTTCATGGAGGTCATTTAACATCCGGTGAAGGTGTTGACTTAAGAATATTGTTGTACCATCTCACTTATGGCAATACTCTAATATGAAAAGTCTTCCAGGTGCATCTTTGCTTACGTTCTCAATGGTTTCCTTCATTCTTTTGACCGCTTATGGGTTGAATTCTCGGTTGAGTAAGAAGTCAAGGGACGGAGTATTACGAATCTATTTCGTAATATTATTAAGTTCATGTTCAAAAAAACCAACGAGCTTCAGAGTTGTTAAGTTGAGCATGATATTTTCCTTTTATTGTCTCGCAAGGTCTTGGGACGCGTTATGGCGCTACATCGACACACTAGCAGGCTTCGAAATGTCGTTGTTTTCAATCATTTCTCGTTTTGCCCAGACTCAAGAGATAAGAATTGCCTAATGGCAACAATTGTTATCACTTCAAGAAATTTATTTATAATTATTTTATAGGTTATCAGTGCTAAAATATATTAATTAAATTTAGAGTAGTAATTCAATATTGATATTCTTTTATTGTTTTGTAATTTAGGTAGAAAAGTATACGATCTAAAAATTTTCAAAACTGCAGAATCCGCCAAAGATTTAAAAAGATAAAGAATACAATAAAGATAACATATTTATTGCAGTTTGAATGAAATAGTTACTCTTATAAAAAATTAATACTGAATACTTTTGAAAAAGTTCTGGACATATAAGAAAATAAACATGAAAAGAATAGAAAGGGTGAAACAAAACTAAAGCATAAACCCAGTAAAACTGCATAAGTGGGATCACATTTTTGAATAAATATTAATCCGTAGTTCAACCAGAATAAAATTAAAAGAAAATAAAAATGAAATTACAAAGTATAATTGCATTTTTACCTCTGGCATTGTCAAGTATTCAAGAGAGAGATATAATAACTACTACTCTATCTACTAAACTTGCTGACTTGGCAATGAGAAATTATCAAGTTTCAACTCTTCGTCAAGAGTGTTTTATTGTAGAAGATGAAGAAACTGTTGAAAGATGTCAAGCTCCTTTTAATGCAGCTTTGGAAGCCATTATTGGTGATCTATCTCCTGATGAACTTTCCGAATTAAACGAAATACTAGCTAATGAAGAACTTTCTCCACAAGAAAGATCTAATCAACTATTTGATCTTCTAGGTGCGCCTAGATTATGTATTCCAGATTTCATTGAAACACTTCCTTTTTTATTGTTTTGTGAAGAAAGTTGCGAAGATGGTTTTTGTGAAGCAAACTTAGAATCTATTGAAGCAAGATTAACTCAATTTGCAGGAGAGTTAGGATGTGATTTTGACACTACAAATATATGTGAAGTGTTTATTGAAATTACTAATAAAGAAAATGCTGCTCCAAAATTATTCTCTGAAGTTGGATTAGGAAGTTTAGGTGTACTCATTGGACTCTATGTTAATGTATTATTGCATTAAAAAGTAGTTAAGTTAGTTAAAGTTTGATATAAAGTAGGCTTATTTTGCTTGTTATTTTGTTTTTTCTTTAATTTTATCCATTCAAAAATATTATAGTTTCTGTAGTAAGTTTAAAACTTACCCTGATTTTAGGATTAAACTTTGTGTTTATTTGTTTATCATTAACTTTATTGCTATAGAGGAAGAAAAAAATATCTTAGTGATTGCATTCCTAGACAATATTTTCATTTTTAAATTCAGTACACGTTTTTACCAAAATAATATATTCTTCTTCTGTAAACAAAATATCTAAGTGAATATAATAAGAAAAATACTGAGTTTTACTTGTTGAAACTGAACTCAACTTTTTAGAAAGAAATGGTATATCTTTGAATAGTAAATAACCTTTTATCTCTTGTTGCTGATCTACTAAAGTTCTATTCATTATAGAACAGAAGAAATAACAAAAACGCCGTTCATGACATTAGAAAGATACATCACACCTTTTAACTTCAGATAAAGCTTCTCTGTACAAGAAAACACCATCAGGCAAAATTGTAGCTTTCTGATAATACATATTTTTGTTTTTCACATATCCATCTTTAAAGATGTCACGAAGAAATTTTTAAAAATACCAAGTACAAAAGCTGCGTAAAATACATACCGAGTAAATATTTTAATGAAGAAGCTCAAGAGAAACAAGAAAGGGATCCAGAAAATAGAACTAGGGCAAGAAATTACATTCTTCAGTTTCTTCTTAATATTCCATAAATGAAGACAGCAAGAAAAAATTTTAAAGACCCAAATTAGGAATATTTTTACCAGGAATAATACTTCCTATAGCGTTTCTCGTGCAAATTATATTATTCTCTTCAGCAAACTCACCAAGACCTTCTAAAATTTTATCTCTTGAAGAAATAGGATCAGGAAAATAAGAAACAAACATAAAATATTTGCTATATTATTCAACTATAAAACTCTACTTTATTTTTCTTTTGAACAGGAGAAAGAAGGCAATACGGAAACAGGAATAAAAACAAGCTAATTTCTGGTTGAACCTCTCTTAAAGAATTTTTCACAGCAGAGAAATATAAAGAATATACCAAATCGTAAATATTTTTATCAGCAACGTTATCAAATATAGCATTCTGAACGAGTTCTAACTATATCAACTTAATATGAATCTACCCCTTGTTTTCGAGATGGTTCCCTTTGTTTTACTGTGGTATTGCACCATTGTGTTTCAATAAGATATTCTTGTGTTGAGTTTATTCAAACTTTTATAAATATATATTGTTATAAAATAAACCTTCATATTTACTTGTAAATACTATATTAATAAGTATATCTAAGAACATATAAACTTATTTTTTCAAAAGAATCTATAGAACTCAATTAAAACATATTCTTTTTTACATTGCTTTGTTGAAACAACAAATCCCCTTACCAAAATGAGATCAGTTACATATTCCTTTTACATCTTTAACTAATGTATAGATTTATATCATTTTAAGTATATAATCTTGATTCTATACAAAAGATATCAAGAGTATTTGTATGAGAACACGAAAAAAATCCACTTTGCTAATTCTTAGTATCTAGAAGAAATGCTTTATTTCGCAAAAAAGCTATCCTGACTCTTCTTTAAATCTTAAATACATAAAATTTTGCATTCTTATTTTAGTTTGCAATTTCATTTACCATAATATTAATAAGAGTAATAACTCCACCTAATCCAACTGCTGAAAAAGAAACTGCATCACCAGTGATATCATTAAATACTTCACATACATCATCCAATACCAACTCACATCCAAAATCTGCTGCAATCTCAGTCACAAGTCCCCCTAATCCAACTTCATTAGCTTCACAAAAACCATCTTCACATTTTAATCCACAAAAAGCTAGCTGAGGTAAGACTTCAAGAAACTCTGGAATACATAATCCAGGCTCACCCAAAATAGCAGTAATTTGGTCAGCTTTTTCTTCAATAGATAACTCGTCATTGTCGATAATTGCATCCAACTGTTCAAGTTCTTCATCAGATAAATCTTTAGATATTTCCGCTGCAACTTCAATTAAATCAGAAGCACAGTCTAGAATATCTTCATATTCAAGAAACTCGCATTCTTGACGAGTTGAAGTTACTTTAGTGTTGCTCATTACCAAATTGTTAAGAGCATTTGCAAATTTGTCAACATAAAGAGCTCTATCTTCTAAACCTTGAACAAAAATAGGTGCAAATCCAAGTAAATATTGAAACTTCATTCTTTTCTTTTTATTTATTTTATTTTTTTGTTTTTAATTTGTTTGAATTGATTTGTAAAATATATCTACATCGTACTTAATTTCACAGAGCCAATATTTTGTGAAGCCTTACTTTTCTGGGTATGGATTTTCAAACTGCTTATTAATATTTTTCTATTATATTTGTGTTTGGGTCTTTTTCGAATATACAGTTTATTCGTTTTGTTATACTAGTTGATTTACGAGAACGTACTTTAGCTTCTTGAACCTGGAAACCCAACCAGGAATGCACAAAGCAAAAAATTAAAAGTTTGCAGTTTGTTTTAAGAGTTGAATATAATTCAGACCCTAAAAAAGAAATTATATTTCTATTCCCAATTATTCTCAAGATATCTTTCTATTATGTGGTATGTTTTTCTTGGTTACATAAATTTAATTATTAATCCCATTTGAAAAAATAACTAAGACGGGAATAATAGTCTCAAAATATCTCGATTCTTTAAATTCCGTATTATATATAAATTATAAGATATCAAAAAGTTTTTGAGACGAGACTTGAGAGAATATATTTAATGAATTTTACAAACCCGATGTAAAAATATATTTTTAGATACCTGTATACAACACCCATTAGAAAATATTCTAAAGAGAGTTCCATGGAAGTACCAATTGAGTTTAAGGACCAAACACTGTATGAAACTATGGGCTGACCCATACTTTCAACAGTAAAACTATTATTGATATTACGTTACTTCCATTTGTAGATGCTTTGAGCGTAAGGATCAATATTGTTCCAATAACATCTTGATTCTGGTGCATGATTTCCCAAAATTGGTGGTTTCTAAAGTCCAATCCAAGAACAAAGAAAACAACAATCACGACTGTAAAAGATCGAAAGGTGCCAGTTTGAGTGATCTAGTGGTCCAGGGGCAAGATAATATCGATCCAGATGGCTTAAGACATTTAATTGGATGATTCGCAGCGATTTATGTCCAAGGTTCACGTTTCCAGCTATATATTCCTCTCTCGACGTGTTTTTGTCTACATCCAGGTTCCAGGAGGTCAATTACGAACCCCATCGGGGTATTTCTATGTTGCTTATTAATCTTTTAGCTGTTCAATTATGACTGTCAGATACTTGTTGTTGATATTTTCACGTTGTTTAATTGAAGTTGCACGATTTGACGATTCCAGGGTTTCCAGTTCCTTAAGCTCCATCCACGTTCAAGGGAATGATATGTTATCAGGTTGTGATGGTTTCAGGTTGGTGTTGGGGTTGCTTCTCTTGATACTGTTATGTCTTGGTTTTTTTCCTTCTATCTGCCTGGTGCTTTTCCTCAGGGTGTAGAGAATTCCAAGCCAGTCGGCTGTGCTTAAGGTTAGGAGAGAGCATCCAGCTCTTCTCCTGGGCGTTGTGAGTGGGTAGATGAGAGGTTCACAGCACTGCTTACTAGGCTGTGTTCAGGATTTTGTGAAGTTGAAGTTGTAGTTTCATGGTCAGGAGGGACCTGTTCGTCGTGTTCTTCCAAATGTTCCGTGACAGTGTTTTGCTGAAGTGCTTGGTCTAGAGATATTGTTTTACAGAGATATTATGGTGTTCCAGGTTCCACAACAGTTGTTTCACGTGCTGCAGCTAGTTGGGCATCTACAGTTTCTCGTTCGCTGAAGTCTTGGATTCTTTGTTCTGCAAGTTCACAGACGTTTATATCTCGATCCTGCAGGTTGAAGCTCATATTCTCCAGGTTGTCGATTTTCTTTTCTACAGTTTAAAAAGTCTGTTGAGTCTCTTCTTGATGGCAACGGTAATCTTTCAATTCTGACAGTTATGTAAGAGGGGTGAGAGTGTAAGTGAAAAAACGATCCTTTTTTGGTTTTCCTGTTCAAGATGGTCAACTTTAGAAGGTAGCTGAACTAGTTCAGGTTACTGTTTGCTCTTGTTGTTTTGTCCAAGACTGCTTCTTCTAATCCCGAAGTGCTAAAGATTGCTTCCAGATATTTCTTCTTGGTTGTTCCCTATAATGTTTGTTTATTTACTTCGATGTTTGGAACACTTTTATTGAACAAACTAGTCAATCTGTCTTCTGCATGTGAAACTACATGGGTCTTTGTTCTTGGATGGCTTTTTGTCCAATCGCAGGATCTAGAAACCCGGTGACGATTCAGTGATCTTTCAGTTTGGAAGAAGCGGTCTTACCTTTCACAATGAAACTTCCAAAGAAGTCTATTAACCAAAGCGTCAGGTATTTTATTCTTATATTCTAGGTACTTTTTCCATACACATGATCTTCGTTTTGTTGGTAATCATTCCCAATCCAGTGATATGTTCCAGTTTTGCTAGTTTTTAAACAAGATTAATTACTTGAGAATCGTCCTTTAGAAATTCAACTACATCATCTGCGAAAGCCATGAGTTTTACTTGTTCAGTTCCAAGGTTAACTTTTTCATGTGTATCATCTTTTAGGCGATGTATGATGATGTCCAGTGCTACGATAAAGAGAGTTGGTGACAAGCTATCACCTTGCATGGCTCCTTCCAGAATTCTTTTTATTTTGAATTGTTTTCTCCTTCAGCTACTTTGACTTTTGCTAGACTGTAGAGGTACTTAATCTTTTTTATTAATGATTTAGGTACTCCATGTTGTCTGAGCGAAAGACGGATAAAGCTGTGTGAAACTGAGTCAAAGGCTTTCTTGAAGTCGACAAAAGGCATCTTGACTCCAACATTCTCCGTTACAATTTTCGTAATTATTCGCTTTAGCATTTTGATCTTGTGGGTTGTTGCACAATGTTTATGAAAACCTGCTTGATATGAAGGTATTTTTTCAACAATGTTCTCTAGCCGGCTATTGATGATTTTCGTTAACACTTTGAAAGATGCTTGGAGCAACGTTATTGGCCTGCATGATGAAAATTTTTTTTTCGCCTTTGCCTTTTTGCAAGAATATTACTTTGCCTTGACAAAATGTTGTTTCTTCATTTTTCTTAAGTTTACCTTCTCTGAAAAATCTTTGGGTGATTTTTATTAGGTGCTTTTGAAATTGGTTAGAGTATTTGGGAACTTCGTTTACAACACCGTCATCTCCGCTAGCTTTATTGTTTCTGGTTGATTTTAGGATGTTGATGATTTTTCTTTACTTGGAGTGTTGTGTTCAAGTGTGGAGGTGGATTGGGACTTAAAATTGAGTCATTTATGGTAATTTTATTTTTCTTCTGTAGTTATATTCTCTGTTTGATGAGCTAGATTTTTCTGGGTCTCATGGATTTGGTTCCGCAATGTTTTCAGTCTATTTTCCAATGATATTGTATTATTTTGTCCGTTTTTAGTTGTTCCTCCCAAGCTGTATTTCTTTTTTTGAAAGTTTTTCTTTATTCTGTTATATTGTCGAGAGTTGTTGGTGTTGAAGCTTGTTTCGATTCCTGTGCATATCTTATTTAAGTATGTATTCTTTTTCGCAACTGAAGCATTTTAGACTTTCCTGGACGTCCTTCTTCTTTCTTCCTCCGACGCTGTGCTCCACTTTTGCCGTTTTAACTTGATGAATTCAAGGATGATTGGATAATTCTTTCGATGAAAGCCTTTACATTTCTTGGCGGAACCAGCTCTTCTACTGCTTCCCTTGTTGTCTATGTGAGTTGATAATAATTCACGTCTTCGGTTTCAAGTTCTGTATTTTGCCACTTAGTTTAGAGAGTCTTGTCAAACTACTTGTTGCACATTTTTAAATAGGTCGATACATCTTTTTCTGCATTGTCTTTAGGCTTGGTTTTAGGGTGTGTGTTGCTGATGGATATTTATATGCCCATGTGGCCTTTCGGTTTATGGTGCCAAATGCCGTTGATGATCTTTCTGTTAACTTTGAAGGATGTGATTGCTGTGGGTTTGTTGCTGATAATGAAACCTATTTCCGATGATTCCATCTGCTTATTCCATGGTTTGAAGGTTGCATGTCTCCTGGGTCTTTTCTTTCCTGTCTTGTGCCTATAATTTACTTTGTCTATCGTGTTCTGGAGCATAAATTCTTCTAACATCTTGCCGTTCCTGTTGCTTTCTGAGGATATTTCTACTTGCCGCTGGAATCCTTTCGTGTTCTCTCAACCTAGGCATTCCAATCATCTCCAATAAGTGTAAACTTTCTTTTGTTCACTCTTCTCATTACTTTTTCCTTTTAACATTTCTAAAAACTTTTCCTATTGCCGGGCCGGTATTTCACTTTGGGGTGTGTACACGCTTACTAAATTAAGTTGTCTTTGTTACTTGTTCTGATTTTAACGACTAGGATCCTGTTGCTCCCTCGTTAGGTGTCAGCTACGTACAAAACAAGTTCCTGGTATATAAAGATCGATAAGCCAGTGTAGCTGGAATCATCCTGCAAGACAAACCTCCTCCCTTTTCTGTTTTGACTGGAATTCTTGTTTATTTTTCAAGTCTTTCAACACCTTCCTGTCTAACTTCTCAAACTAGAGTCAGGAGGGACAGAAGTTTATCCATAAACTTTATTATTGTAGAGATTTTGCATTAAGCTAGACCACCAAGGTTAAGTGAGAGTATCTTGGAAATCATTCTTACTAGATTGTGAAGTTTGAGCACCCCTGGAGGCAGTGATTTGACTTAGGCTCAGCCTCAAAAACATTTTTTTTTTCATTTTTTCTATTTAACAAAATTTTATTTCACCCTCTACAGAAACCACCAACGGTGGAAATTATTAGTCTTTCTCAGTACAGCCTGAGTCACTAAGATTCATACACTATATTTATTCTCCTTTTACTCATATATATATATATATAATTATGTACGAAGAATTAAACTAGTTCAATAGTTACTGAATATCTTAACTCACTTACCCAAATAAACAAAAAGTAACTCAAACAACAAACTTTAAATGCAAAACATTCACAAACATAGATATAATTGTCGTCATCAGAAAACTGGTGAAGAATTTAATACATATTCATAAAACAGGTATACAATGCAAGAATTATTATTTTTGAAGAAACTTATCCCCCTTTGGCTGTACAAGTTCTACCCAGTGAAACTGCAAAGAAATAGTGAAATATTGATACTTACTATCGAGTGTTATAAACATTAAAAATGAATTTTACCTAGCCTTCTTCTTTAATTGGATGTCATTGGTTTTGTTTTTTTAGACTAATATTCCTTGCAGTTAGTTACCCTCTTCTGTTAAGGTTAGCAACAAGTTGTCATGAACTTCTTATGGTTGATGTTCGTAAGGTTAATACTAGAATAGTAATCCTATTTACTGCAACTTCAGTCACATTTTGAACCCATCTCTCTTATATTAACCGAGGAAAAGCAAGATATACATCTAATATCATGAACAGCTTTAAAACAAGACAAATACCATGAAGTAGTATCAGGTGATAAGAAACATTTCATGTTCTTTACTTATTTGTTCTTTGCTGTAATTGTGTTGCCAATGGGGGTTATATCAATTAGCAAATGATCATTATAAACCGGCCACAGATACTAAGAGTATCATTCTTGTTTAAAACCAGACTATTGAAATATTTGAGTCAAGGGTTAGTATCTGTACGAATTTAAAAATAGAGTAACAGGCAGCCAACGTATTCTACTAGTTTTCTCTTTTAATAAAATAGGTCGAATGTTACAATTTCCCAGGAAAAACTTTATTCTGGATCTTGTGGATTAGTACGTTTTGGCTTTATCGTTTTCTTAAGTTTTGCACGACAAAATTAACATTGTATGTTATTCCTTTGTAGATTGATGGTTGCTAAAACTGAATAAATCTATTACTCACAATAAGCATTGTGCAATCACTGCAGGGACTTTATCCAAACAACAAAATGCAAGGTTAGGTAAATTATTCAGTTATTGTCAGACCTTAAACTATTCATTAATACTAATCAAAATGACACTTTGTCTTGAATGGGTTGGTTAAGAGACATAACGGATTTACGAGCCAGGGGAGTGTTACTTCCTTGGTAAAATACTCGTACCATATATTACCAAACAAGAACACCAAGAAAAAGAAAAAACTATAATTTGAAAAAAAAACCGTTGCCAGAGAATATACTTCTTATATTAATTAGGTAGAATTTCATTATATTCTCTTTCAAATAATATTATTTCATGAAATAACGTGTCTTAAATTTGAATGCATAACTGAGTAAAGTGATTTATCTCGACATGGTGCTGTGCTAGTGGAATAGGCAGAGCACCTTCAAAATTTTATGCCAATGTGAGTAGTAATACATTTGAGTACTTAAATCAGCTTTTGACTTATCAAATATGGCAACTGAGAATTCAAATAAGTCAACAAAAAGAAATTATTTTAATATTCAAGGTCAAAAACAGAACTGGGTTTAGTAATCACACACCATAAGTGTTACTCTTGTTGTGGATGTTAAGTAAAATCAAGATCTTTTTTGCCTTGAGACTAACTCGGTGACCTATTAGAGCCATCGTTGGGTTATAGCTCGAGCTTTAGATATATGTCATTTAATCTAAGCTTGAAAAAAATGAATCACTCTGTAATTATTAATCCATTCTAAGTGTTTCGGATTTACAGGAAATAAATTTCTTCTAATTAAATTATTTTTTGCTTAGGTGAATTTCTATCTATTCTTTTTTTTATTCCTTAACTAGGTTGTAGGTAGTACAGTGTTGAAATGATTGGTCATTTACCTTCAAATCTGCAGTGCTTTTGAATTAATCAATTTCTCGAAGGTCTTTCAATACATCGTTTTATACACAATCTGGTGTCTGATTGTGCTACCTGTGTTTCCTTATTGTTTGCAATACTGTTGAAAGAAACATCTTGGTGCCAAACTTATTGTAACTATCATCTAGTCCCCAATGATCCAACATGTTATTTATGTAGCTCTGAGTGTTTCTTTATGTGTAATAGATTCCTTAAGTTCTGTCAGTATATATATATTCAGTCTGTTGTTCGGAATATTACCACAGCACTCGTTATTTTTTATTAAGGTCTTAGGGTGAAAACATATTCCAACTACTACTTGTTTTTTCTATTTGCGCCTAAATACAAAACTATTCAAGTTAGGCCCGTTTATTGATGTCATATACATGTGTTAACAGTATTATTGTTTACAATACTAATATAAATATAAGAAGTTCAACTATTCAATCAGTTTCCAACCTGTTGCAACATGCCTTTAACTTTAATAACATATGCCTTATGAATCTCTTTATACCTTGGTAACAATATGTCTGAATCTGAAATACTTTTCACTAAAAAAAGGCAAAGAAATTTCTTGAAAACGAGTAAATTGCTGTTTTTTATCTAACCCATCGATTCCATTTCTTTTACAAGTATAACTATAACTTCGTAAAGGTAACAAATATCTCTCTCCCGCTTCCTATTTAGCATTAATTTCAAGAAACTATGTACATCTACTCGTAGATATTAGCCATTAAGCGCTTATTATACCGAGAAACATAATATATCCCTTGTAACACCCATTATCATTAGTCCGCCATCTTTACTATCAGCTTCATAAAACTGCTGTTTTAGTATTATGTTTTAATCTCTTACATAATATAACAAATGGGGTACCTGCCTTTGCCCTTTATATTATTCTTACATTTATTTGTATGGTTTGGAATCTTATTTCTCATCAGGAGTGAACTTCAGTAATATCGCTTCAATGATAAACTAAAATGTGAAAAAAACATATCACATATGCATCAACTTATGAGACTAACTTAATAACTAAGCTTGGAAAAACAAATCTAGCTGTTCAAAAATAAATGATAGCATTATTCGATTACCCTGCATTTACCTGTCCACATGTTGGTGATTTTACTTCAAGCTTAGATCAAAAAAAATGTTGCCGGTGTACATATACTCTTGCCGCTATTTACGGCTTTTGTTATTCATATTTTCCTATTAGTTTCACGGGGATTTATTTCAACCTATGCTAAGGTCTCCATTGACATCTTAAGATTATAACAATTATATATATATTACTCTGCTAACTCCAATAACTTTATTCTGTTTTCAAAACGTTCTTTTTTCACAATTAAAAAATAAAACAAAGAAATAAAATCTAAGTTTTGACGGCTAAATTGATTTCTCTATCAAAAATATTCTCATTTGGGGACCTATCAGACAGAGAAACTAGTTTCACAAACCCTAACTGTAATCACAGGTAATTTTAGAATTTATTCCACTACCTGTATCAGCTCAAAGTTTATAGAGCAACATAAATTGCACATTAAGACAAGGAAGAAGTTCTAACAAAAGTGCATACTCAGAGGGCGACGGGGCAGGATGAAACACAAACCAAACAACAAAAACTTCTAGCCGAAGTTTTCCACAAGACTTTACTAAAGCGTCAAACTGAGCAAACTGAGACTATGCCCAAAATATTAACTTAATGAAACACCGTGAATCGGAAAATTAATACATGTGTTAATTTCCAACAAAAACATCTCCTTTCCTACTATTTATAAGAAAAATCTTTATATATTATATTCCAATTAATTTATTTATTTAAGCAAAATAAACTATGTTCAAAAAATAGTTTAAGGAAGTAAAACAAATAAAAAAGCTGGAATTATTGTAATAATAGAATAAGGGCTTGATGGATAAATCCTCGGCATTAATAAGTATGACTTAATTAAGCAACAAACAAAGTACATGGCAAGAATGTTGTGATTAACTCTTATTGGGTTCGCTGATATTTCTTGTACAACTTAGCAAAACACCATTTTAGCTGTCGATTCATTTTATTATATTTATACTTTATCTCATACTTCGAAGATGTTAGAAGTATATAACTTAGTTGTAAGTTGTTCAGTTTCTAATCGAGAATGAAGAGCCTAGATAAGTTTCCCTTTAGCTTGTATAAATCTGTTTCAGTAGTTTGTCCAAAGATGGCAAGTAGTCAAGTGTCTATGAATTTAAGTAATTAAAGTAAACTCCTATAATTATTAAAGACTACAACGAAAAAATAAATAATACGTTCACTATTTTTTTTAAAGTAGAACTTTTTTTGCAAAAAAACATGATTTTTCTCTTAATTTTCTCTATGACTGTTTCTCAAGCACTTTCCTTTTATTTACTTTTCCCCAGTTTTATGGTTTTATTATATTTATTTTGTAGAAACTTTATCTTGAAGTTTCATATTAAAATTTATTTTTGTATGAAAAGCAAAACCCTTTGATTCATATTATATTTTAAATACATAGACCAGATAAACTTGTACTTAATGTCCAATTGCATTTACCAAAGTACCAATCACTGCAACTAAAGTTGCAAACATAGCTCCAGTTAATCCTCCAGCATCACCAGTAATTTCATTGAATACTTCACATACATTGTCCAATACCAACTCACATCCAATTTTTGCTGCCGCGTCACTTAATACCTCAGTAACTTCAGCCTCATTTTTTTTACAAAACCCACCACCACAAGAAATTTCACAAAATGCTGCTAGTGGAAATACTTCAAGAAACTCTGGAGTACAAAGTCCAGGTTCACCAAGTATTGCACTCAATTGCTCAGCCTTTTCCTCCAGAGATAATTCATAATTAGAAAGGATTTCGAACAATAAATCTGTATCCTCAAGTGACTAGTTCTCCAGAATTTCTTCCAGTGCTTGGGCAAATGGAGCCTTGCACTCGCTAATAGCTTCATATTCTTCTACAAAATCACAGGTTTGGCGCGAAGATAACCCTGCGCGAATACCTTCAATATTCTGAATTAGCAAATTTGAAGTTTGCTCAAGAACTAATTCTCTTTCAATTCTTCCGAAAACAACCATTGGCATAACAGCAACTAAGTATTGAAACTTCATTTTTTTCCTTTCTTTCTTGTATTGGTTTTGTTTTTATTTATTTGGATAAGGTGTCTACATCGGCTTCTTCAATGTTACAGCAAGACTCTGTTCGTAAGTTTACTTATTTGTTTTATCCAACCCCTATTATAGTTATATTCTGTGTAATTTTTATTCCTTTGTGTTAAATTTAATATACCCTGTTGTTTAAGTAAGTTCTGATGTTTTCCTTAAGAATGTTAACTTCTGTATCACCTTTGTAATTCTCAAAGTAAAACATTCCACTGGGAAAACATTCCACTGGGAAAACATTGAATAATTCATGTATCTAAATATCCGCTTATTTACTGGAAATAGTTTTTTTGAGAATAGAATTCCAGGAATAATAATTAAGTTTTACAAATATAACTGTATTCATCTATGCGATATATCTTTTGGTTCATAATTAATTTAATTTCGGTATCGGGAAATCTTCTACCCGATTTATTTGAAGTGAAATCTCGGTACTCGGGTAGTGAAAGGAAAGTTTCAAACCGAGCTTCCATACACAGTTAACTTGGAAGCTTACAAGGTATAAAGATTTAAAATAAAATATCTATAATATAATAAATGTGATGACCCCAATGAATGATTGAAATCTTTTAGTTTCACCAACAATGATTGTCAAAAAGAAGACATTGTTATGGATATATATATATTATAATTGCAATAAGGTGACTTCATTGCCCGAAGAACATTCTCAACTCTGGACTTCTTAATGCATTGTTGTAATCAAATCCTTTCTGTAGATTTTTAAAGCAGCTGAACACTTGGAATTCTCAAGAATATCCGATAAAACTGTTGGTTTGTTAGTGTAGAGTTAGGGAATTCTCAACCCAGCTAACTGGTTCTAACCAATCAAACAAAAAAATGATCTATCCTTCCTGTATAATACCTTATAAGTACATATAGACGCTAATTTAGATACTTGTGATTCTAGAAAAGCTTGAGAGTTGCTCAGGAAACGAAACTAGTAGCAAAAAAAAAAGACTTGGCAAATGTTTAGTGGGTGAAAATTCTTGGTTAGGCTTACAACTATATGCAATTCAAAATATTCTGTTATAGCAGACCTTAGATTTTTCTAGACAGTTCTTGGTTTTGCCTTTCATAAAAAGTTTCAATGCTTTTTCTTGGAAACTTGCTTACAAATTCGGACTTGCATGGGACAATAACAAATCTAGCAAAGATGAGAGCTCAAAATGATTAGTCTTTACTTCGAGAAAATACTTTTGGCTGAAATTTATGACCTACGCGAAATTAAAAGTAAACGTTCCGTAGCTACGTCATAAAACCCACCACGAAAAACTACCCAATGGAAGACATGGTTTGACTTGAGTGGTTGATCTTCCAAGGTGTTGGTAATTATTACTATCCCAAAGTTCAATTTGGTATTCAGTGCACAGTTTTGATTCTTGTTGTCTTTTAAAATTATATTGCGCATTTTGCCCTGCTATTTTTATGACTGGGATATTTCTTCATTTATTTTCGCTAGATACCTTATCAGTTAAGAACATTATATAGAAACCATGGGAATAATAAAAATAAAATCAAGACATAATTAACAATCATCATAGAAATATTTTAAGCTGTATCATTTTAGTCACAAAGTTGAAATATCTTCTTTTATCTAGAGGACTACTTGTTAAGCAACTAAATGTTTGTAATCTCACTTTGGCATTTGTTTAAATATTTCTAACATATTATTTTAATAATTCATCCTTCAGGTCTTATATAGCTCAAGCTTATGTATCATTTTCTTCAAAATAAAATATAACTTGGTAGTTCCAAAGAAGAAGATTATTTCAACATTTCGGTAGTAAATGTTGTTTGCTTTTTAGGTGTATCTCAATTTCTTGGAGGTTAAGTTTAAGGCATAATATGTGGAGTAATCCAACGCCAACATAAATTGAAGAATATTGTCGAGGTACTCCAGTTTCGCATCTCATATGAGTATGAGCTTGTACATACACTCCACTGCCACATATTAGCAGAATCATAATGTATAACTACTGGAATCTTATCCCAACTAAAAAGCATTACCAAAGTCATCATAGGAAATTAATTTATCCCTCACAAACATGTTATTGCGTTGACAGTTGGGTCAACATATGCGTAGGATTGAAAGGAGACCTTTTGACTTCTCATTCCTCTTACTTTACCAGGATCTTCAAAATTGCTAAAGAAGCAAGTTGATGCAACTTTTTACCTCTTTTGGACCTTGAAACTGAAAACCGACATATATTCTACATGGAAAATTATATTTTGTCCCTTATTTGTGCCCGAGTGCTTCATTTTTGACGACATCAGGAACTCGATATCATCTTTCAAATATTACCTAATTTTTCAATTAAGCTCGCTGAAAATTTAGGTTCTAGTGACAGAGCACATGTAAAGACAGGTTTCTTCTTTGGATTGGCTCAGAAGATGATATCTGTATGATGTCATGTACCTGAAAAAATACCCGAGTCTAGTATGGCATGTCCTTAATCTATAAGTGATTCGTAGATAGTAACAATGTACACAGGGGCTGCTAAATTGATTTTTCATGCGTTAACCATTAAAATATTATTATTTTAATCTGGTACCGACAGCCTATGTCATTATGTTCTTTCTTATCAACTTCTCTACCAGGTAGTTGGAGCATGGTCCTTTTCCATCTTTGAAGTCCCAATATTCTTTCGCAGCAATTTGATGAAGTGTCATCGTGTGGATAATTTTTTCTTAAGCTATAGTTATGAAAGTTCTAATTATGCTTTTGAGTTATAGTCTTGAGAATCATTGATGCACGTGAAGCCTATTTCAAAGCTTAGCCTAGATGATGGCGCTTTCTTCTTGCTGATTTGGTATCATTTTGCTCTGTTGAGAAGCACCTTTGTACCATTCAAAGGATTCTATGGGATTCTATTCCTTTTCTAGTTTGTTGAAAGTTTCAATCCCTTCATAGTTGTTTATTATCACAAGCTCAATATCTACTCCTTGGATCTAAACATGCTTCCACGTGGATATATATATCCAAATTTCATCTAAATCATACCTGCCAAAACAAACTGTTTGAAATATTTTACTCAATACTATAATGGTTACTCTTCTTATGCTACAACATATTGTAAAAATTTGTTCAAAATCTACGGTACACAAAAATACCAAGACTCTTATGTTCATAGAATGGGGCCTCTCGCCAAAGTCCATATGAAACCTATATATTTTCCAAGATTTAATTTCTTCTGTATCTACCTGGAAATAATAAGCCAATGTCAGTTGTAGCCCAATTATGCTAGCAAATCCCAATGCAATTATCGAAGGGTAAAAGTCTCTGGTAATGGCACAATATTCGCTAAAGATTACAAACATGAATGCATAAGAATAATTGTTTTAGTTCCCCATAACGCCATTCAATCGAAATCAATATTGAACTAATTATCATCAATAAAGAGTTAATTAGCTATGAGCGCAAAATTTTCGTTTCTAGAAAATCCTTTTCACTTAGCACTGGTAGATAAAACGAAAACAACTAGTGCATAAACCCTTTTTAAATATATTCTCATTTGTAGTTGCTCTGCTACATTTTAAATAATAAACGAAGTTTCCAAAAGTCATTTGGAAGTAAAAATAGCAAAAAAAGGAAAGCCTTATTTGGTAATATTAAGAATTTCGAAATACGGGTTAAATGCATGTAGTAAATAGAAATGTTGGAATAGCCCCAATAGTGGGTAAGAAAATACAGTCTTCGAAAATCCTGCACGCACTAAACCTATGTAGTATCATTCTTGAATATCACTTATGGAGTAAGAATAAAAACTGATATTATTGCACTGTGGAAACTTAATTAAAATTTGTAAAATCGTAACTAAAAAAACAAAACAAGAATTTAATCACCAACACAGGAATGGCCAAATCGAAAAATCTAAACCAACAAATCTTAATATAGAGTAGTCACAACAAATACAAATAGAACAAAAAAGAATCTAGATCGACAGATACAATATATGCAAGCCACGGAAATTCTTAATCTTGATTCAAATTAATGTAGATCCAACCCATTGGAATATTCATTAGAAAGTATGTTAGATAATATCAGCATATAGCAACGATTTAAGAGCCACACCTGACACCTATGTGAATAATTATGAACTCAGCTCCAACATTAGCTTTGGTCTGAATCATCACTACAGCCGTTAGATCCGCGATACTTCAGTGTTCCCATTTATAGGAAATATATATCCTTTAATTGTAGTTAAGTAATGATCTTACCCTTTCATTTCGGTCATACCCATCGCTCACAACCCAACATTGTGCTAAATGGAAATTCATTCTTGAAGAAGTTCTGGATTAAGTGCATAAAGTTTTGGTACTACAGCATTATCCACCCGCAAGAAAATCAACCCATCCATGACAGCTCCGTACAAGCTCTTGATCGTAACTATCAACTAAAACAATTATGAACCAGGCCGAAAGATCTTAAATCCCGTCCTTATCCAAGGACTATACTACTGAGAACACTTGCCATAATCTATTCCGATGCCTAAATTGGCTTAGTAACGATCAAAACTGGGAAAACATAGTTCATATATTAGGATATTTAGCGTCTGTCACCTATAACCATCTTAGTCAAAAATAACTTTTTCAAATAAACCGTGAGGTAATATTTTATATTCCTTATCACCTTGTGCTGCTATAAAAAAGTTACATCATGTGGTATGTTTTTAAATGTAAATTTAATAGTTTTATCAAATTATACGAGGATAAACGGAAAAGTAGTGGTTCTTGCATACAAGCGGCTTAGCTCTGAGAGAAAAATTAGAAAGCCTTGATATTCCTGTAATACAATGACGAGAGAAAATACCGGTACCTTTCCTTATTAAATCCCAAGATAAATATGGCTTGTTCCTGCATTGAATCCTGGAATTTATCACAGAACTTGGGACACCCTATAAATTAAACCTACAGTCAGGTTCTGTTTCTGGTTTATAGTTGCATTATGCATTAAATGTCTTAATCATTGTTTCCTAACAATCTTGTTATTGCAGCCCTAAATTACTAGTTTGAAATACTAAACATAAATAGAAAAATGTAATTCTAGCTCAGTATCTTATGCATTACAATTTCTTTAAAGTTTTGAACTTGTTTGAAAGAAGATACATTAATCCCCATATATTTTTTACTAGCGAATGATAAGAAGTTAGTTTCAAAATAATGAGGTTAATGGAATACATATGTTCGTTGATTCGTCTGATTCAAGGTCATTAAGTCCCTGTTGAAATAGGTCGTTACGAGCGCTGCAAAATGATATCTAACTGAGGTTTTAAACGCAGATATGAATAAAATTTTCCGGCTAATGACTGGAAGTGACAACCTCCCCCCCCCCCAAGGTTTCTGATTAGAAATTGAAGAATTATCAAAATATCAAAAAAAATGTGTCAAGAGCCCTAGTCAGTGCCTTGCTTAGTTCCGAAGGCTTACTAGCTCAGTATTTCGTTAGAACTACCATATGCTAACCTAATTACGCATCACTTATTAGGTCTTGTAACTGATTCTTATTTGAAACCTTTGAATTCCTAAGTTAACCCATTTTATATGGAATTAGGTGCTCTTCAAAAAGATTTTATGGTCTTTTAAGTAATATTCACAAAGACTATAGGGAAGTGTCTGGATAGTCTTGAGAAGAAACAAAGAAATTACTTGCGGTAT
Source organism: Labyrinthula sp. Ha (assembly GCA_015227615.1). Taxonomy (NCBI): domain Eukaryota; class Bigyra; order Labyrinthulida; family Labyrinthulaceae; genus Labyrinthula; species Labyrinthula sp. Ha. The sequence goes on from JAALGZ010000059.1 coordinate 29,347, forward strand.
TCTTCCGAGCTTTCCCTTTTTGCATGAGATTTTGGAGAATAAACCCCAGGTCACACTCTTTTGCTCCTCGTGTATCCTATTATTTTGCATACACTACTCCATCCTGGAATGATCCACGTTTTTGTGAACAGCCACAAGCCAAGAGAGCTCACTCAATTGTTATTCTTTCTTGACAAACCATTTTCTCCTAAGTGACAAGGAATCTAGCTAATGATTAGTTAAATTTATTTAATCTTTAAAGAAATTCAAGATCTTTGTCGTGTTTGTATTATTTCAACAAGAATATGTTTAAGTTATATCATTCCTAATCCAGTATTGTTCCGGAATAATTATCTTTTGGAAATTTCTTAGAAACTTCTACAGTAATGTCCCTTTCACCAAAACCAATACAACCATTAAAAAGATGACTTTGGGTCCAGCTGCAAAACGACAAAGAACGTATTAAAAATATATCACCCTTATCTTTAGACTTACAAATGATTTATTGAGAGATATTGATGATCAAAGAATTCTTCATATATCTCCACTTATTCCACCTGCCTGGTAAATCTCTTGTTCTACTCTAACATATAGTGTAATGGACGAAATGCCAATCACGAAGAAAGCTGCTGAAGTTATTTCTACGAGTAGAAGTTTATGTATATATATTTTATTGAATTTAAATTTTAGTGCAAAGTATTATTTGTGGTTCAGATGATAGAATCTTTGCAGTAGTTGGTCCTTGTTCTGTACATGATACAGAAGCTTCTTTAGAATATGCAAAAAAACTTAAAGTTTTAGCAGATGAAGTTTCAAAAGATGTTGTTGTTATTATGAGAACATATTTTGAAAAACCAAGAACAACTGTTGGATGGAAAGGTTTGATAAATGACCCAAATTTGGACGGATCTTTTAAAATAAACCACGGTATAAAAAAAGCAAGAAAGTTTTTACTTGATGTAAATAATCTGTTCTTGTATAATTAAATAGGTGAATGAACTTGGTGTCCCTTGTGCAGGAGAATTCTTGGATACTCTTACTCCGCAATTTATAGCAGATTTGATAAGTTGGGGAGCTATTGGTGCAAGAACAACTGAATCTCAAGTTCATAGAGAACTTGCAAGTGGATTAAGTTGTCCAGTTGGTTTTAAAAATGGAACAAGTGGAGATGTAAAAGTTGCAGTTGATTCATGCACTAGTGCTACAAATGGACACTCTTTTTTGAGTGTAACAAAAGATGGAATTGCAGCTATTGTCCATACAAGTGGAAATACAGCTTGCCATTTGATACTAAGGTATTTTTTGTTTTATTTTTGTTTATTTTTTTTAGAGGAGGAAAAAGTGGACCAAATTATTATTCAAAAGACATTTCAGAATCTGTTAAATTATTGGATGCAGCTGGAATAAATACAAATATTATGGTTGATTGTTCTCATGGAAACTCAAAAAAACAACATAAAAATCAACCACTTGTAGCAAAAGATTTGGGTGATCAAATAGCTGCTGGAAATAAAAGAATTTGTGGAGTTATGATAGAAAGTAATTTAGTTGAAGGAAACCAAAAGTTAACTCCTGGAGAAACAGATGTTGCAAGTTTAGAATATGGAGTAAGTATTACAGATGCTTGTATTAACTTTGAAACCACAGAAGAAGTTATTAGAGGTTTAGCTGAATCAGTTCAGAAAAGAAGAGCTCTAAAGAAGAATGGAAAGTAGTTTAATAACTTAACCTCACTTTTTATTTCAACTACTTTTAACTAACTTGTTTCACTTTCATGACTTGTATATAGCTTTCGATAAGTTTGCATATAATACTGAAACTATTTTTCATATCATAACTTTTCTTCGTATTATTTGGAAGTCAATTTTGTTTGCGAACCGAGAAAGAGAATTATGTTTAGTATTTTTATCAAGATGTTTTCTTGCTTAGAGTCTATTCGACTTCTTAACCTGATCCAAATAAGTATGATATCTAAAAGAAATGACCTATTTTTAAAATTAAGTACAATAAGCTCATTCTTTCCCAAGAGATATAATAAATATTACCATTGATTGTCTCAATTATGCAAGAAAAAAATCTCTTCTCACATTGTAAAATGAAGGTGAAATAATATTTTTAAGTGTTCTTGTTCAAGTTTTTAAGCTCAAATATAGATTAATATGTCTAAGTTTTTATTCAATATATGTAAGAAAAAGTAATTATGTTAATTAAATAAATTTTAATAAATTCTAGTCTTCTGAGTAATATAAAATTGAATTATATTAATTACTTACATTTCTTGCTTTTAAACAATATTATTCACATTTTTTTCTTAGTTTGACAAAAAACTATAGTAGGAAAAACACAACTACAAGACACAACAAGAATAAAATGGAAAAGCTCAAAAATAATTATTTTAGATATTCAATCTGATATAACAAGAATTGGTTACTCTGAAAAAGAAATATATAAAGTTGCTTTTTCTTTTCTCATAGCAAAATATATTTCTTTTTTTCTTTTTCAAATTAACAACTGTGAGCATAATGCTTCGTTCAAACCAGGATTCTTCTGTTTGAAATATCCATTTGAAGAAGGTTTTATAAATTATTGGGATTTAACGGAAGAGTTTCTTCAATATTACTTTATATATATATTATAATAAAATATAACTAATTTTCCTGTTATTTTATTTTAGAGTATTTTTACAACAAAAGAACAAACAGAAAACCATGTACAGATATTTTTTAAAAAGATATAGTTTTTTTTTACTTTTATTTCCTTCATCAGCACTATGTTTATTCTATTCTGGTAAGCTTTCTAGAATTATTGTTGAATCAAGTCAAGATATAGCTTATTGGTTACCAATAGTTAATGGACAACTAAATTCAGAAGCAATTAAAGTTATTTTAATAAAAAGAAAAGATACAGTTCAAAGTAAAAAAAATTGTTAGGTAAAATAATAGTTTTTATTTATTTTGCAGATTATTTTTTTAGATCTAATATACTTGACACAGTACGTTATATTGCGGAAGATTATAATATGGAGAGGATTGAGACTTCAAATCTCTTTTTGCTTTGAAAACTGTAGAGTTTCTGTATAGAAGAATTCTTGAGTTTGAATCTGATATATTTCATATACTTGAAGAATTTTCTATAGATGAAACCACTAAAAGTATTCAATAAATAGTTTATGAATCTATTGGATTATTTAATAAAGGAGCACAAAAAAAGTCCTTTGTAAAAATAATTTTATCTAGTGGAAATACAGATTATAAGCTTTTTCGTGAGAGATTAAAGAAACAACTTGAAGTCTTATCAGATCAAAGGTTTGAAGTCCTTCTCTATCAAGATCAAGTAGACATGATCTATTATTGTGCTGAAATATTAAATAATCTGGAATAAACATCAAAGATAAAAAGATTAAGTGAAGAATATGAAAATTAAGGTTATTAAATAGTTCACCACAAAAGCTAAGCTTTTTGTCATAAACTTTAATTTTAAAAGACAAAGGAGTTAAGAATATTTTCCAACAGTTTGTATCAACTCTTCTATTTCTTTTCTTGCTGAATATTTTTCTTTCCATAAAGAAGGTATTTTTCCACCTAAAGAAGATATAAGTGAAGATATCATCCAACTTCTTCCTACATTATCTCCACCAGATATTATATTTCTACGAATACCAAATTTCATTCCTTCTTCCCCAAATTCAGGAAAACTTTTTTCTGTATCTAAAACTATTTTAATACAAAAAGCAAAATTTGAAGGAGCAGCACAACTTAAAACATCAGCTTTATCTTTTTCTTTAAAGTTTAATTTCTTTGCAAGTTTTCCAGCAAAACCGTTTTCTTCAAAATCTAAATGTTTATCATAATCTTTCATAGAAAGTTTGTTTATATTATTTAAACAAAACTGAATTAAATCTTTTATTTCTTTTTCATATTCTTTTTCTTTTGACAAATAAAAACTTGGAGTTGAAAGAATAAATGATAAAGCAGATGAAAAAGAACTTCCTTCAGCACATTTTTTTAATAACAATGCATATGTTTTACCACAAGCTATAGCTCTTGGATTATTCTGTAAGCTTCTTATACTTTGTTCAACAATATTTAAATATTCTTCTTCTAATACTTTTGCAAATAATAAATAGATTTGAGGTATTTTAAAGTAATAATAACATTGATAATCATCAGCACCACTTATTGGATATTTTTCTTCTTTTGCAGATTCATAATTTTTTATAAATTCTTTTGTTGCGCTATCCTTTCTTCCTGAATATTTTTTGAACCAATTATACTGAAAGTTTACTAGATTTTCACCAGATATAAATTTTCCATTCGTTGCTATAAAATAATCAAGCATTAATTTTCCAGTCTCTCCATTAGGTGAATTTGTTCCTTTAGAATAATGTTCTGCAAAACCACACTTCTTGTCATCGGGATTTGAGTTGTAAAACTTGCAGCAATGTTGGTAAAAAAACTCAGGTTTTTGAATAAGATTTGAGTCAACCATTAGAAGAGAACGAAGATAAGATATATCATAAATCCAGTGAAGAGGCATTGTTGCTGCATCTGTAACGAAACAAGAAAATATAATCTCTTGTCTCAGTTGTTTTGTCATATTACTATTTTGTGTTTATTCTTCTCTTTTAAATATGTGCAAGTTAATATTAATACCAGTTATCTATTCAAGATATATTAATTTTACCAAATTATTTCTTCCGTTAATCCAATTATTGAATCTAAATAATTTTTGGATATCTGAATAGATAAAACAAACAAATAATAGAATCTCTTGAATGGAGACTGAAGAAACTTCTTTATTAGGAATTTAAGGATCATAAAACTTATTTGAAGCAAATTTTTGAAGTTTTATGGATTCTTAAAATTCAGTCATACAACTCAAAATCCTCAATGAGGCTCTCATTCAGGATCCTCACGAACCCAGAGTCAATTATGGGAAATTCTTTAAAAAATTTCTAAAAGATCTTCCGTCCCTTTCTCAGAATTTACTAACCAAGTTCCAAGAAATACCTTAATCAAATCGTTAAGTACTAATTAGGCCATATGAGCTTTCTGCCTATGATCTCTGTGCATTTTCCTTTGGTTTAGCAAAATAGCTCTAGTTTGTGGAATCTTGCTATTTTAATAGTGAAAAAGTTCACAAGATAAATGTACTTTATCTATTTATGTGCTTGTTCCTATTGTTCGATTTCTGCGAAAGTTCGAGTTTATCCAATGGAAAATCAATGGAAAAAAGTTGGATTTGAGGACTGAGGGCAAGAAAAAGTCTTTATTGAATGAGGCTTCAAGAGTTAAATCTACTTTGTACTTTTTTTTATCTCTACAGTATAGTCAAAGAAGCAAAGTCAAGCTTTGAGCTTCTAAATTGATTGCTTCTATGTACTTAACCTACTAGTTCAAATAAAACTGAATCTAATAATTAGCTACGCTAGAAAGTACTCTGTCTAATTACATTGAGGCGGGGTTTAGTCCTTACCCCGAACAACAAAAAAAACCTCTCCTTAATTAGGTATGCCAAAGTTTATACTCAGTTTCGTGTTTCTGCTCTGAGTACAACAAAAACACATAATTGAGTAGCTCTACCAACATATTGAACAAATCATCCTATTAATATTCCTTCCTACAACATTTCTTTTTGCATGGCTAAACGTTCTTCCACTAGAAGCTGAGCTTATCTGGATCAATAGTATTTTTTTTGCTAACACATCAGGTCTCTGGATTCTTTTCCCTTGGATTGACAAAGTTCAGTAGGCTTTGCTTCTTCTTCTTTCTGGACCATTGAATAAACTGCCCCACCTCCATAACAATGCAGCTATAAGCATTGTTTTCCCCCTCCGACTGATTATCTGAATAGCAAGTTAATCAGTCAATTTTTCAATTAGTTTCTTATTTCTAACTCAGAAATCTTCAATGATTTTCTTATTTTTCAATAATTTTCACCTCAATGTAACAACTAAACAAACACAGTCACTCGGAAATTTTCTCGGAAGACCGAATTTGGCATTAATAAAGACTCCCTCTGAAACTCTATTCGGATTAACTGATTTGAGACTAGGATTGTCTCCTTGTTCATTATTTAAGCTCTCCTTGGTTAAGTAACAGTATTAAACTCAGCACATCAGGTATATATTCGCCTAGCTCTTCTTAATGAATAAAGAAGCACGAGGCAAATCCAATGATACAATTGAAATATCTCAACAAATGCAGCAGGTAGTTGTTATGAAAATTGTTCTTATGCGCTCTTTAATCACTTTCTTACTATCTATATATAGACAAATCAAACCCCATACACTTTAAGTTTCAGGATTGTACGTTGATTAAACCGAGTGAAGCCAGTAGAAGCCAGAATATTCTTAGATATGATGTACCTAATTTGTTGAACCAAATAAGGAATAATTGAAAGTAAAATTCCATTCCTTCTTCATCCAGAAAGAGGAGAAAAGGAGGTATCATGTTGACTTTGTTACTTTTTACTTAAATATTGTCAAGAATATACAAAGAAGAGAAGGAATCAAGCGAAGATCAAGAAAAATCTATTCCTTAAGTTTTCAAAATGTGGAGCTTGGTATAAAATTGAAAACTTAACATATCTTCTCACTTTTTATAAGATAAATGGAAATATCAATGTATGCTATGGAAATGTTCTCAAATTCACCTGGTTTGATACTCTTGCTAACTTCATTGCAAGCAATGTGCTAAGAAAGCTCCGACAACATCAAAATGGGCATCTGATTTAACTTTAAGGCCAATTGAATAGAATGATTATTTCTTAGTAGGGATATTTCTTGACCTTTTCTAATTGATATCTATCTTGAACTTGAATCTTAGAAAATATCATTGTGTCTTATGTATCAATGTGAAGTTTAGTATTTAAGTACTTCATAAGTAGTTTTAAATAAATATGATTGGGTAGATGATATAAGATGATTGGGTCTAAACTGTGGCAGGATATGCCAAAGTCAAGAATTAATTAAGGAAAAGACCAGCAAAAAAGAGAATAAAAAGAAAATACTCAGAACCCCAGTAAATAACCAAGAGAGAGATGAAACAGAATACGAGACACCAAGATATCATATTGCAAGAGATTATAGAACCTTCGTACATGTGCACAAGACATCGGTTAGGAGATCAAGATACCCAAACCGATCCACTTCTAATACTACTAAATGAACATAGAGAGATAGGGAGAAGCCCTTTCTCAAGATACTAAGATACCTAAAGAAGCCCGTTTTCAGAGAAACACTTGTTCGAATTATTTTGTTCTTGTCTTTAAAAATTTATGTTGTAGATATATACCTTTACGACTGTTGTAAAATTAATTAATTAATTGTTGGATAATTCATATGCATGATATTCAAAATCTTGTTGCGGAGAAGTTTAACCTTTATATAACAAAGTTGTGAGTTTTAAACCCTTTCAGAGTATTTATAGAAGGGTAACTGATTTTCTTGTTTTGATATATTATCCTTTTAACTGGCCCGGGGGACTGTTATTTTTCTTGCGCAATGTAAACATGTGGCCTACTAAAAATATACCTTAACGAGTAAGCCAAGCTTCCAATCTTAACAATTATAAATCCATTAAAAGTTACAGAAAAGGTTATATTTTCTACGTTAAGCGAGATAGAATATTCTTACAAAATATATTAACCAAAATAAATTACTTGAAATATAATTGGGGCAAAAGGTCTTAAAGGATACATTCAGAATCGAGTTAGAACCAATGGAGTAACATGGGCATTTCTTGTAAAAAAATCATTCTCTTAGAAATTAGTCACGGAAGATACCAAGAGTCATAAGAATTGATGTTACAGTCGCAAATTGCCACATTACAGCTTAAGTGCTCCAACGTTCGATAAGAAGATACAGATCACAAAAGTATTGTAAACAAGGATTAAGATTTGTATTTGGTTCAACTTAAAATGGCTCAACACACATTAGATAACAAAGGGTCAAACAAGATTAAGTACATTTAGAGCTTATTTCCTCAACTAAGTTCTGTTCGAGTTTGCTTTTTAAAACTGGATATGATCTACGTAGTCTTATTTGCTTTTCAGTTTATCATTATGGGCTTAGCAAACTGGTCCAAGGCGGCTATCAAACATTGTAGAGCATTTTAAAATTAATGGATGATGCTTGCTTCCATTTGGTTTCTTAAAATGATAAGTATTATTTTCTTAAGAAATTGAACTAAGAACTGAATACATAACTTGATATATTATACCTTCTCTGTAACAAAGTTTCCCCAGATGCAATAAACATAAGAGGTAGAGAAGAAGAGCAACATGTTCTCGAAGAAAAGCAATATATATATATATGTGTTTGGTGAAAAGGAAAACAAAGGATTAAAATTTTAAAAATATGTATCAATAAGAGAAAAATGGCTCTCACTGACTATCACAGGTTTCTTTTTGCTTAGTAATAAATTTCATTATCAAATTTCTATTATTTAGTACATCGAATGGCGCAGTTATACTTCATATCAGAGAATAAAGGCAATTGGATATGGTAATATCAATAGTCACCTAGAGAAAAAAATATTTTAAATAGATACACTGAATTTGACATGGCTCCCTGTGTTTACCAACTAGTTACCCAGTCGTGTTAGCTGTATATATGTATTTTCAAAAAAAAATAACAAATACACCATACCAATGAGATCATTGCAACAAGATGGTAAAATTTTACTCAAAGATTTCACGCATACCCCTGGGTTTTCTAGTTTTATAAATTGAAGCTTAAATATGCTCTTCATCTGAGGATTTGGTATCATAGAGCCTAATAACCTCAGTTAACTTATGGTAGTACTGGAGAAGAAAAGGATGCGTAATGTAAATTAAGATTGTGTTAGCCTCTACTCCAGTCAAAGAAAAGTATTTGAACCCAGTTTTATTTGAATGAAAGAGGGAAAGAGTAGTACTTGTGAATAAATAAGAATGACTGAGCTCGTTTCTTTGAAGGGATAAATGAATTTTGAATTATAGAAATAGAGTCTTCTGTCTAGTAAACGTTCACGGATTTTATGATAATGAATAGACCTTTGCTCTGAGGAAATAGTTTTATTTTCCCTCAACTTGATAAATCCAATCAGCTTTTAATGAGTGTACTATTTAATTGTTGACATATATAACTTGATTAATAAGATAATTCTAAGTATAAGTACTTCATAAAATCTCTTCAGGTTTTCGAAATTTGGGAGGTTTATAAAAATTCATCGTCTCCAAATTATGAAAGTATCTTTCTTCTATATCTTTATCTTATTCTTTGCCATACCTATAATACCATCACTGTATCGGTGAAGTAATATGTAAAGCACTGGCAAATTTATCAAGCTATTGAATTGATCTTTAAAAATCAACTATAAAAAATGGCCAATAAATCATGTCCAGTACAATTACCCACCTGTAACTTGCACCAATCCTGAAAGTCGTGAATATAAAGAACGCTGTTAGGCGTGTTTAACGAGAGAGAATTACCGAGAGCTACTCAGGAAGAGCTCTTTCGTTATTTCGTGACATAAATATTTAGGTATAATCCTTCTCAAGAGGCTTTTGTTATCTCGATAAGCAGACCTAGACGTAGGGGCGCTGACAACTGTCTTGATTGTTCCATTAAGGGAGTCTTGAACTGTTTCAATATACCTTCTCATTGCAATATTTTCTTGTCTCTTTATCTAGCGATAGTCGTCTTAGAGATCATGAAACAAAGATGAACACGATGCAATTCTTTACTATAAGTGATAGTCATTACACAAACTCGGTACCAAAAGGAAACTGCATTTAGGGTAAAAATTGCTAAACTGAATAAAAACCTAAACCTTTTTATCATGTGAGTCGGTAAATACAGCTTCCCAATACTACATCGCCATTGAAGTAATGATATCCAAAGCGCTGTCATAATTTCTTTGTTCTTCAATTTAGGAGACAAGAAATGCTCCAATCTAAAATAGTTCCTAATGTAGTTTTTGTGTAGTGAAAAGATTAGACACAGAGTACCAAATAAATAGAGCAAAATGCACAGACTCTAGTATTAAACATCGCGCTGTATAATCTTCTAATTTTCTCTCAACTCACCAAGCCAGTACTCTTCTGCATCAATACATTTATTGAAGAACTCCATCGTTCCTTTCCATTTAGCTTTAGAATTCATTAGTGTCCGGGGAAGGTAAGTTTATAACAAGGTTTTTAAATTCAACTGAAGTTAATACAACGGATATGTCTTCAATCTAGGCATCGGATTGGGTAAAAGTTATCAATAATCATTTGATAATTGTTATGGTTCTGGTTATTAACAAAAGAACTTTAATTTTGATCTCTATCAAATAATTCTGATTTGACCCTGGTTACCAATTGATTAACAATAATAAGTTTGGCTACGTGATGTTGGGCCAAGCTGTCTAAGGTACTTAGCTTCATTTAAGCACCGCACAGAAACCCATATAAAAAGATCATATGGCTCGGGAATAATCCGGCAATAGGATGCAATAGTGTCATATTCCCCGTATGCTGAAGAGCTTCACACGGTGGCAAAATTATATATAAATGTCTTGGCTACTTGGTCAAAGGCCGCGTGGTCAAATTTGTTTTTTGATAATCATTTGATTATCAATAGTAAGTCACAATGGTTGGGGAATTATCAGAATCAATGAGAAAAAAATATCCAAATATTTCATTGATAAATGTTCAAAAAATAAATTCTGATCCATGCTCCAGTTAGGGAAAACTTTATTATTTGTGCAATCTTCTTGTGTTTTCTGTATATTCATCTAGATACTGCCACTAAACTTATTGCAGAGTTTTAACACAACTGCAAAGAGCTAGAACCATAAGTGTTACTGGGATACCTGCAGAGAAAAAGGTCGTTCCTACAGTTAGACGTGTCAAACCATAGGACTAGCATTTTGGATATTGCTATTCTCCTGCACTCCCCTTCTCCTTCAAGACTCGGTTTCAACTCTAACATCCTAAACAGGGTACTTTCACTTGAAACCAAAAAGTAGCTACAGGTTTAGAGAAGCATCATTATGATGCTTACATAGGGATTTTCTCAATAAATTTCCAAATTCTACCATAATTCATGGCACAAATCACTCGTAGCTTCTCTCAAGTGATGTATTATCAAAAATTCTTTCTCATGGAGCTTTCGTTACTTTTCATGAAAACTAATGATATATAATATTTTAGCAAAAACAATTTGAATAGCAAATATAGAATAAAACTTTATTCGAACTATATTTTAACATCACTCGAATTCATATTGCTTCTCAAATTTTAACCGAAATATTTGTTTTTATTTGTACCGAGAAAAAGATCCAGTATTTCTCATTCTCGACATTAATTTCTCGAAAGGATCTCGTTATCTCGTTCAAGATTTCAAATCATAAAACGAAAATAAAACTCCGAATAAACATACATTATGACTAACAACATAACGTTAATATAATGTATTCATTTTAGTCTATTTACTTTCAAGAAAATAAATATAATTGGATCTATTCCATTAAAAAACTAAGTACAACAAAGAACGATGATCTACAGATTATTATAGAAATTTTCAGCAAAATATAAAATACAGTTAATTGACTAAAACGCGCCAACAAAACAAAACTCGTAAATTGAAAAATATTTGCAATTTTTAACCAAGTTACGAAAAAAAATAAATATTACAAGTAAAAAGTTCTTATTTAAAAAAATATATTTTCGAATAAAAGACAAATGATAGAACAAGAATATATTATTTCTTCACGGGAATTACTACAAATTGAAATAGTAAATTGCTCAGAGTTTTCAGACTTTGATTCTTCAGATGAAATTTCTCCAACAAGGTTCAAAATAAGTATTTTCATATTTTTTATTTTATTCTATAGGTGCTGCTGTTCTTTTTTTCATATGTTTGTACATTTGTACAACTCTCCCAGTTTTCGCTTATCTCCATTATAAAAGAGTACCTCATATAAAACGTATTCTTCTTTCTTTCTTCTAAATTTAGATCGATACCCATTATTTGTTTATGTTACATTACTTGGCCAATGTTTTCCTTTATTATTTCTTGCTTCTGATTTAATAGGAAGAGAAACTGTTTCTTGTCTTTGGGTTACTTTTATTCCTGTTTTTTGTATTCCATTTGCAACACTTCCACATTTTATTCGTATTACTTTATTTTATTTTAATAGAAAAAGAAACCAATTAGCAGCTAAAGAAAAATATTTTAGTGCATTGAGTAATAACCAAATTATTCCAAATGAAGTTATTGAAAAAGAACATCACGAAAATTTACCACTCGATTTAGCATTTTTACAATTAATGAACTCAGATGTAAACTCTACTCTTGCGAGAAGAGTTAATTTTAGCGGGTTTACTGGAAATGTATTCAAATCTGTTAATTCATTGAAAATTATGGCAGATGAAGAACTTTCTGAACCTGAAGAACAAGCAAAAAGTAATCAACATGAAAGAACAGAAAGTTTTTTTAACAATGAACCAATACCTGAAGTACCAACTGTAAGTAAAACAGATGGAGGTCCATCAGAAGAATATTTAAAGTTAGCTTTTCTATCTTCTAATGAGTTTGGTTTAATGCTAATGATTCCTTTTCTTGGAATATCTTGTATTGTATTTACAATATTTTCTTTGGATGGTCGTTTAGAATGTGTTGGATGTAAAGTATCAAATGGTCTTAATGCAATAAATATATCCTTAGCTGGACTTTGTATAGTTGGATGTATTATTTTTTTAAGAAAAATAAGACATGAACCTGATCATTTTGAACTAAAAAAAGAAGTTCAAAGTGCACTTACTCTTGGAGTATTTCTTGTGGTTCCATATGTACCACTTCAAACACTTGATCCAAATAATTTAGACAACAAAGGACTTGTGAATTGGATTTGGATTGCAATAATTGGTTGGACAATTTATTACCATTTTTCAGTTGCTGATCAAGTCAAGAAAGCAATTTTATTTAGAAAAGATGTTCTTAATTTAAAATTGAAAAGTTCAAATTCTCCTCAATTACAAGATGTATTGAAATCACATTTTGGGGCAACCTTATTTAAAGCATATATTGTTGAAGAATCTAGTTTTGAAAACTTTTTATTTTATAGAGATGCAACAATTTGGAAAACAGTTCTTGGTAGAAAACAAAATACAATAGAAGGTAAAAGAAAAGCACTTTCTTTAGTAAAGAAAATTTATAGTTTATATATAAAACAGTGGGCTGTAAATCAAATAAACATAAGTGGATCAGATAGAGTGAAAATATATAATGAAATTGAAGAAATAGAAAATAAACAAAAAAATGGTGAAGAATATCATGTCCCTCTTCATATATTTGATGAAGCTCTATTAGAAGTTTGGCAACTTATGGCTACTGATTCTTTTACCAGATTTAAAACTTCTAAATATTATGAGCAATATATGGGACACCAAGAAAACTTACTATAGTTTAGTTTATACTTGTTAGATAACTTGTTCTTGTATATTGTGCTAGTTTAACATTTTTAAACTCTGTCTTTTAGGTTTACTAAAATTCACAAATAGAATAGTATAAATGATAGTTTATATTATTAAAATATTCAAAGAATGAATTCTATTACAACAAGTCACCAAAATATCAATTCGAATAAGAATAAAAATGCTTAAATGAATAAGTTAACAGATATCAAAGAGGATTTTGAATAATATAAGTATTTTTTACTAGCTCCCAATAGTTACTGAGATATTAACACTTTGTAAATCCACCCTGATTATACATTGGTAAATAATCATTGTTTAAATTTGCATCTATGTTGGGTAATATAATGCGGTTTTATGGTGGGAGCTGCTGTCTTGATAATGAAGATTGGGTTACTAAGTTGCATGGAATACCCTAGAGAACTAATAGAAAAAGCAAAAATTATTTTTTGTAATATACTAAGTTTATGCAGTCAAGCTCTTGACATACCTGCAACGTCTTTAGACTAACTGAATATGCTGCAGGTTGTACTGCAGCATAAGTCACCTTACCAAATTATCTTCCCTTATCGGGCTATTTTCCTTTACTATTTAACTAAGATAATGATTTCTCTTGGAATATTTATTCTTGTATTACTGAGTTATTCTGATATATACAATTTCTTACATATTAGTTCTAATGATATTTTTCCTGGAGCAACTCTGAGTTTATGGTTCTTTATTTACAAATATCTGTGACGTCAGGCGTAACATTATTTCATTTGATTAGCTTTAGGGCATGCAGAAAGAATACATAACTGCAGTGGTGTTCGAGGAAATAATTGGGTTTTCTTAGTTTTATTTCTTGATATTGTTCATCAAAACTTCTTTTTTATATCATTTTGATTAACCACTTAAGTATCAAATATATTTTAAAACCAATAACTTAGTATTGTGTATTCAATATAATAACTAATACCCTAGAAACTCACACCTTTAGAAAGTTTAAAGTATAGAGCACTTTCCTCAAATCCCTATTATAATTCTAATATGGATCAATAATTATGTTAATTCTGTAGTTGTATACCTGATAAAGAGAATGTGGTTTCTGTTGGAAGGAATCACTCTAGAATACTTAGTCTGTCTACTAGATATATTTTACATGAATTTCAGGAAACTTAACTATGGTTCTACTATAATAGCCACTCTCATCTACAATAGTCCAAAATTTTCTTAGAAACTGCTGCTGACGCTATAATGAGATAATTTAGGGAGAACCCAAATAATCCATACGAGAAGAAGAATGGTATGTACATATCAATGTTGCAAAATGTGCTCTTCAAAAAACGTAGTATGATTTTTATTGCAGAAAGAAACTTTCACAATGGAAAGACTGTAGTTAGCTTCGATTTCTTACTACACAATCACCTCTCACTATTAAACTCAGACTAGATGGAATTATTATTTCTTTGGGAAATGTCAATAGATAGGTCAGGAATAAGATGAGACAGCACATATTACATAATGTAGCAGTTATATTAAATCAACCAAATCCATCACTAATATATATTATAAAAAAATGTTGAGACTACAGTCTCTGCAATATGTAAATATATCTTTACTTATTAATAACATTTGTATATTGTTAGATAAAAAAGTATTTTATGGAATGCGAGTGCTTCTTAAGAAATCCAGCTCCATCTTTAAGACACAAAAAACTCGATAATAGAAATAAATTTTAGATATATGAAACTATCGTTTCCTCTGAAGATAATAAATTTGCTCCCGATCAATTGGTACTCTATAGAAATTTCTTGACACTAGCATAATACTCTTTTTTTCAAACACTATGAATACTGTAATCTAGGAAGAAAATTTTCTCCAACAAATTAAATGAAACAAAGATAAGAACTTTGACCTATTCAGAATAGAATATGTTGCAACTCAAGAAAAAGAGCTTTGTCTATTTCTTAATTCAAGAATGAACTATGTGCTTTTTTTAAGATAAAGAAGAAATAAAAAAATATTTAAATTCAAGAAAAAAATCTATCACAAATTCAACAACAAAGAGTGGAATATATATTGTGGTTAGATCAAATAACCTATCTGCTTCTGCAATTTCTATTTGTTTTATTACCCGTGTAGTTTGTCTTATATAGAAAAACGCGTTCTGAAAAGGCGTTAAATCAAAAGACTCATCAAAAATAATATAGTTTTTATTTAGTTGTATATACAGAAAAATCATTGGAAACCCTTTGTATACTCTAGTTCTATTGTGAAAAGACTCCTTAGATTCTATATAACCACTCTCTTCAATTCAAACATTATATAAATTGGAAAAACTGCTGCAAAGGTTTCCTAAGATAAACACAGATTCAGGACTGTGAATGTTGAAATTATCAAGGGAAGGGTG
This sequence comes from Labyrinthula sp. Ha, assembly GCA_015227615.1. Classification (NCBI taxonomy): domain Eukaryota; class Bigyra; order Labyrinthulida; family Labyrinthulaceae; genus Labyrinthula; species Labyrinthula sp. Ha. The sequence continues at coordinate 45,164 of JAALGZ010000059.1, forward strand.
AGTGAATTTATCTTCATTGACCACATACTAATAAGTTGTGTCATTCGTAGTCAAATATTTGAAACCAATATATTTAAGGAAAACTTTGTTCTAGAGAATAACAAGTTTGGGTGTAATAAATGTTACCCTAACTAGTTTATTCATCATATCTATTTTCATACTCGAGAACCGAACTTTAATAGATTTAATTTGTAAGATGTATTTTTTCTAATCTTCAAAAAGAAAAAGATCAGTATTAGCTGAATTAACTGGAACAAATAAGTTTTTAACTTTTCTGATAGCATTTGAAGAAATATTCAAGTAAAATAAGTTTTTTTAGTTTAAACTCTATATCTGTTTAACTTTAGCTTGTTATATTTAGATTACGCACCTTTTCAGTTTTTTCATTTAAGTATATACATTGGTTTCAAATATAAGTCAATGAAAATTTAAATCGAAAACAAATGAAGTACATTTAAATGCACTAAAAGCATTCTCAACAACTTGAAAATCTACATCAAGTAAGATGCAAAAGAAATGGAGTATATAACTTGAAGTATGATGGGGTTAAACAAAGAGATAAGTTGTATTTTACTTGGATAAAATAAACTTTTTCTACTATAAAATGTCTTGTTACCTAAATATTTTCACGTGAGAGTAAACTATTCAGTTACAAAAATAAACAAATGTAGGAGTTGATGTAGGAGAAAAACTGGGTGAAGGGGTTGGTATATAAGGAAGAAAACTAGATGCATCAGTTGGTGTACGAGAAGGAAATAAAGTGGGTGTAATAGTTGGTACAAAACTAGGAGACTTTATATCTATGAGACTACTATTGGGAAAGTTATTCAAAATAACTACATCTATTCCTAAAATTATACCGAGAAGAATAAAAAAATAAAAAATAGACTAACTTTGCCAAAGCTTGAATATCTGTTTACTTTAGTTTCATCTATAATTTCCAAGTTAAGAATTGTATCTGAATATTCTATTTCTTTAGTTATTCTTGTTTTTCTTTCTTCCAATGTATTTTTTGTATTTATTTTATTAAAATAACTGTGACAAACAAGTAAAAAGATGGAACAAACAGTTCGATAACAAGTTATGAATACTCTTCCATTACTACCGTTAGGTTAACCATGTTTCACTTTCAAAGTGTAATTTCAACTATTACTTTGGTGATAAAGTAACATTTCAATACCGGTATTTAATACATAAGTTAGTTTATTTCTTATTAATCTAGGTAGAATAGTTGGAATTCATAATTCCGTTGTCTTTTTTTATGATGATTTTGAACGATGGTTTTCGGGATTTTCCCGGAAGGTTCAAGAATATATATATATATATATATTCTCTGTGAAGTACAGAAAAAAAAATACAAAATAATCATGACAAGGTTTATCCATAAATAAAATAAAAATGAACGAGACAACTCTCTTTGATAAAATATGTCTTGTTCTCTAGGTTTATATCTATTCAAGAATTGAAGTAGAGTCTCGTCTACTATAAAATTACAACATTTCATGGCTCTTGTGTTGGGTTATGGTCTTTTCTTTGAAACTTGGTCTACTGTGGTTAAAATGGCACCATATCAGAAACTATACGTAGGCTCGTTTAAGGTCTTACCTAGTTTTTGCCTTTTCTTTGTTCTTTTCACATTAATAGCAAATTTTTCCTCGATATATAAGTGGGCATCGTGTAGATTTAGAAGGTAAACATTTTGTAATAAACGTTTTTCAGCAACTCTGACCCTCCAAATACTTTCGTATACTATTATAGGTTGTGGAGAATCACATTATCTAGTTTTACAGGTTTGGAATAATCATAGAGCTGGCGGAAATTTACTGATATGACTGTATTCTGCGATATCACCAATATTAGTAAATTATTCTAAGTACAAAGCTCAGTTTTTTTTATGCGAGTCATTGGTTAGTTCACTCGTAGATGGATAAGTAACGATCAGATAACCTTGGAACTTATTAATTTCAAAGAATGGTTAGGCTGCAGGTTGCAAGTTACTTTGTATTTCAGTGTTGCTTTTCGTTTTATACCAAGAAATTAAAAAATAGCAATGAAATTATTCCTTACATGAATGATTTCAAATGTAAAAATAGGTGAAAACTACATGGTGACATCAGTATACATAATATTCTCTCCTTGTCCTGATTTCAACAGAATCCTGTGACAAAATCTTGTCAATGATTACAAGAATCTCCATTGGTCTTACTGACGCGCATGTTATTCCGAAACAAGGTTAATTGTTCTCGATGAAACAAGCCATAGAAATACAAGCAGATCTATAGCCAAGAGACATACTGTGGAAAACTTAAATACCTAAAGAGAAAAATTCCTCGATTCCAATCTGCGTTCTACAGAAAGACAGATTAATGTTTCCTGCTTCACATATCCAGTTCCTATTACCTACGCTAAAGAGTTACGCCTCTGTCAAGATTTCTCCATGCAGAATCTACTTTCCTGAAATCTCATAGATTTTTATCTCTTCCTAGTATTCATGTCTGCAGCCGGATATTGCAAACGAGTTCTAATGCGGGTTACAAATTATTTGGCAGGTATAAAATTTAAGACTTAGAACCGTTACAATATGTATATATATATTCATGAGGCTCATCTAAATATCTAGTACATTATCCCGATGGTGAAACAAGCCAAGGTTGTAATCGTCAGGAGATATTGCTATGCATGCTCTTACAGACTTGCATGATCAAATTGGCTTATATCATCAAGGCTAAAAAAAGACTTGTATCAATCATAGTATCTTGCTAGAATCAACCAGATAGATATACAGAACGCTAATGATATGACCAAAATAATACTCCTGCGTTCATTCCAACACATCTTAAAAACTTTTTATACTGTGGCATCAAAGTCCTGGTTATCAGGAATTAGAAGAAGAATGTACTTTTTTATCTCCAAAACAGCGACACATTCTCAATTATCTATTTTTACAACCTTTTCAAATGCCTTGAATATAGGTTAGTGACTGAAATCTGCTCACATTACCATTAATCTAGCAAAAGCATACATAAAGGCAGGGTATTAAAATCGCTCTTGGTAATTTAAGAATTCCAATACAGCAATATTTCAATTCAGATCATTCCCAGGAAGAAAAAAAGTTGCTCTCTGGAAACGAACTCTTGCTAACTCCATTATATTGTCCCCACCTCTATTCTTACACTCAATAACTTCTGGAAATATATGTTATTGGCACTTTTTAACAGGATAACAGATTTTGTTGCCTCAAAATAAGATTTTCTTGAGTCTAATGGGAATTCTAATGCTACTAAAGCCCCATATTTGCCACTGAGCTCTTAGTTACCTTAGCTGAATCAGTTATTGATTTGAAACTCCCAAGTACCTACTCCCATTCTCAATCTCTAATACGTCATCGTCTTCTTTTGTCATTCCCTATTAGGTTTACATTTTGTTCACAGTTTCTTTGACTTAGTTCTTCCTCTAATTTCTCGTTGAAAATTAGATATTTTATAAAGAATTTCGGCATAAGACAAAACATATACAAACGGCTTCTTATTGTGTGAATATACCGTTATCTATATTGGGTATTACTAGCATAAACTATACCAATAGAGTGTAGACATATAACCTTCAAAAAAGATTTATTATGGAAACAAAATTCATATCAACTGAGACAAAAGATAATGTCCTAAGGCTTTTTACAATTAAGTCAGATTAAAAGAAATCTAAGATTAGAAGAACGAAAAAATACTATCAGAAAAAAGAAGAACGCACAGTAAATGGATCAGATTTCAAGACTGTTGTATTTGTTAATAGTTAATGTGTAAGGTGTTATATCTACAAATTCACCTATACATTTCCATTAGGGACCGAGGTTGGTACGCCGCTCACAAGGGAAGCGTCCCGTCTGGTGGTTTTAATATCACTTCAACTTACCATATTCGCTACATCTCTAGGAATTATATTTCATTGGTCATATAAGGAGACAAAACTTAACGACGGAGATAAATAGGACAGGAACAACTTTGTGCAGCTATCTCTTTTCCGCTCAGTGTTATGCTTCAAGGTATTATTGTTGACGTTTAAAGTTATTCTGTTGGCCTATCTTGCGACTTGGTCTTACAGCGTTTTGTTCGTGTTCCTTCAACATTGCAGGTTAGCAGTTGGAGATTTTCGGTGTGTTGGTAGTATTTGTGAGCACTGATTCTGAATAATATTAAAAAGAAGGTCATTGGAAAGGAGTTCTTTTGTTACAGGATGAAAGCGTGGAATAATCGCTGAGAGTTTGAGTTCCTCATTGGTACTTTGTGGTGGCTTGATGCGTTCGGATTGCTGCAAAAAGTAGATATGTCGAAGAGTTTTCATTACCATGCTTCTGCAGTCATGCACCCTACGTTATTGACCATAGACCTAAACAATAAAAAACATTTACATATATTTCGTGTTGTAGCAAACTTGAAACAATGAAGAGAAGGTCGCTCTTTCGAGGTATTTCAATCCATTGCTGCGTACTTCCTGCACTTCAAGGACGTTTGTATTGGTAGTTCGGCCATATCCCTTGACAGACCTGAGTTTGTTTGAAATGATACGGTTGAAACTCACAGAGAGAATCCAAATTGCCCTTGAATCTTGTGCTTCATTAACTTGTGACTATCTTTCGACTGCCTGAGTGTTACCGGTACTATTAACGGTTTTTGTTTACAAATTTCCCGTTTCCCAAAAACATTGCTATATTAATGGTCTTTCTCATCATTTGTGCTTCGTTACGTCAATTGAGTGCAAGCACATGCCCTTAATTTTTTCAAACAAAAAATCTTCTGAACCGGTTTGGTCCCTAGTTATTCGTGTCTCCCATTTCACATAATGAATGAACTGCTCATATAGTGCATCGAAACAGTCGCTATTCTCTATGGCAATAATATTATATTCATCGTAGGTATCTTTTTCTTCCATGTAATTTACAGTTGCCATAAATTTCACTAGTATTTTATTCTATTACTGTATCATTAGTTCTCTTTATCCTTTAACTTATAATCTCAGCCATACTCTAATATTAAAGCAAATAGACATGGCGATATAGCAGATAATTTTCCCCGTTTGGTTACATAGTTCTTAAGTAGTAATAACTCATTAAAGATTACAACCCCTCTGATAGATTCCAGTTAATCTTACAAAATTCTTCTGCTGTAATTCGACTTTATATAGCCTTTTTCTCTGTTTGCTTCATTTCATTATTTGATATTTATATTAGACTTTCGGTTTATTGAGTATCTAGGCTGATGGTTTCTATGAGTATGAATGCCCATGTGAATTAGAGGAATGTATTTTATTCAAGAGATCATGTATTAGAAAGTATTTTTTTTCTCGCTTGGCTTTAATATATATCGCGAATTAATGATACATTTATGTTCCGAAAATTAAATGCCTGTGATTGTTCTAAAAACTCCAGAAATTCTACTTGCGTACAGAAAGAGTTAACTTCCTATTCTACAGATTAAAATGGAGGCTGTTATCCTATATTGACATCTACTGATACTTCCGGTAGATTTCACATTATGCTCAGAGTATATCAAAGTTTCTTAAGATGCAGATAATATCGCCCTTGCTACCTATGGGGGGAGTTTATTCTTATGCTTTGCTGTTAATTTTCTGCAATTACTCTCAATACAAAAATTTTGGATTAAATTCTTAGCTTGTATTCTTACTCACAGTTTAATAATAACTAACATACTTGTAACATCGACTGATCCAATAAATAAAACACCTAACTTTCGATTGATACTCCGTTTTCTATTTTAAAATTATTCTTGATATTTATATTGCTTCAACGTGCTATATAAATCGATTAGTGGCAGAAGCGATATTTCAGTTAGGAAAGTTATAATGTCTGAGAGAGAATAGATCTGATAATTCTGATTTTAGAATTCATCATGTAGTACTTAATGTGTAAGATTATAAGATAAAGGTTCTATAAGGTAATCTATTCCTTAATTATATAGTCCTATACAGTGGCTAAACCTAATATAAAGAACTCTATATGTTATGGGTAATAATTTTCAAACCATCATATACCGGAATATCAAATGTTTTGAGCAAATCAACGTAATATATGATGCATTATTATTTTAGAAAATTTAAATGGTACCTATTTGTGCTTCATTGACTAATAGTTGACTGGAATCTTTCAACTTGGTTAAAGTGTATTATTATTTTGTCAGGGAAAATAATTGTAATACAACATTCACCTATGAATATAACCAAACTACACAAGGTTCTAGAAGGATGATAATTTTTCAGAGTTTCCAAAAGATTTTAGTGTGTTTAATAGTAGAATAGCCCTTCAACCCAAGTAAAAAAAGTGTTATATCAGTTTTTTAAGAGATAGAATTCAAACTAATTACTCTATATTTTTACAATATTTCTAGAAACATCATCTAGTATCATAGATCTTAAAGTTTTGTACAGAAGATATCAGAACTTTATAGTCTGAGATTATACCAACATTTTTTATCCCCTAAGAGGATGGATTTTTTGACTAAACCAAACCGTAGACTTTATAATAAAACGAATGAATGATAAGCGTCTATAGCATTCTTGAAGCTTTGTTGCATTGTTGTTTTCTTATCTTAGCAATTGTATCAATAAAGTTTACTATACAGGTATCTCTGTGTTTTCTTTTATATCAGAATTTTATGAATCAAAGGAATTCTTTGAGTTAATTTCCACATTGCGTTTCTTTTTTTTGTTTGTGGCAATATCCTATCATTAATATTAGTAGCTTAAAGTAAAGAACAATATTTACGTTTTCTGCTATTGTTTACTTTCATTACCAAATCTACATCAAAGAAATTGTTTGAGTACAATTCCTTATAGGCATGATAACAAGATCGATTTGGACCTAACTATGTAAAGGAAAATACTGAAAATAATTCATCAAGAGCTAAACCTAAAACAGTAGAGAAAATATGATAAAGTCTAAACTTGAGCTAGAAGCGTTGGAAAACTATCTCATTAGCTAACTCTGAGGTAAAATTGAACAAGCTAGAAACTACTAACTACTGCAGTTACTTAATTGACTGAACGAAGTAATCATCGGCTTAAGAGAATAGTTGAATAATTTAAAGGATATTGTTAACAATCCTTATAACTAAAAGTAATATATTTATGAGTAATGTAAAGCTAAAATTCATCGACTTCATCTGTTACATAGCAGCTGATAATAGCCTTAAATATGAATCTAAATGACATTTGTACATCAAGAATCTATTAGTTGAAATTTGATTATTCATTCGGAAATGATCTATTAGGTTAAACATAATTCCTTAAGAGCTAAAGAATATAACATTATAAACACTTATAATCATTTTGTGGTTGAATTCTTAAACACTAGGAAGAGCCTGAAACATTTGTAGCTTCATGCTGTATTTGTAACATGCAAAATATTTTAGCTTTCAAGTCTTTTCTGATGTGTATAATTAAAACACGCAATTGAAATGATAGTCACTTTTCTTGGTATAGATGAAGTTGCTTCACTGCTTTCTGTAACTACTTCATTCGTTTTATATATATCAAACTTAGTCTAAAGCAATTGAAGTAGTAGATAAGATTAGAGCCAAAGTATCTTTCTCTCGAGGAGAACACAAAAACATAGTTCTCTTCCAGGTTTTGGGAACCAAATTTTTACAAACTCAGGTGAGATATAGTTAGCATTGAACCCAACTTAGGGGTTTTCCTTTTTCCATGAGAAATATAGTTATGTAAATATTGTTTCAGTATTATTAAATTGTTTTTTATCCAAAGAAAACATAAGTACTAAAAAAATAAAAAACAACTCTTCGTATTCTCAACTCAAAACAAAATTGAATTGCACAGAAAAAAACAAAGATATTGTAAGAAAACTTATTTGAGTACTCTATGCAAACTTAACTAAAGCCATACAAACCTTAAGAAAGACAGATAAAACCTATTGCTTTCAGGTTTCTAAAATAAGAAACGAGGTTAAGTTATTAAACTACTTTCCATTCTTCTTTAGAGCTCTTCTTTTCTGAACTGATTCAGCTAAACCTCTAATAACTTCTTCTGTGGTTTCAAAGTTAATACAAGCATCTGTAATACTTACTCCATATTTTAAACTTGCAACATCTGTTTCTCCAGGAGTTAACTTTTGGTTTCCTTCAACTAAATTACTTTCTATCATAACTCCACAAATTCTTTTATTTCCAGCAGCTATTTGATCACCCAAATCTTTTGCTACAAGTGGTTGATTTTTATGTTGTTTTTTTGAGTTTCCATGAGAACAATCAACCATAATATTTGTATTTATTCCAGCTGCATCCAATAATTTAACAGATTCTGAAATGTCTTTTGAATAATAATTTGGTCCACTTTTTCCTCCTCTAAAAAAAATAAACAAAAATAAAACAAAAAATGCCTTAGTATCAAATGGCAAGCTGTATTTCCATTCGTATGAACGATGGCAGCAATTCCATCTTTTGTTACACCCAAGAAAGAATGTCCACTTGAAGCACTGGTGCATGAATCAACTGCAACTTTTACATCTCCACTTGTTCCATTCTTAAAACCAACTGGACAACTTAATCCACTTGCAAGTTCTCTATGAACTTGAGATTCAGTTGTTCTTGCACCAATAGCTCCCCAACTTATCAAATCTGCAATAAATTGTGGAGATATAGTATCCAAGAATTCTCCTGCACAAGGTACACCAAGTTCATTCACCTATTTAATTATACAAGAACAGATTATTTACATCAAGTAAAAACTTTCTTGCTTTTTTTATACCGTGGTTTATTTTAAAAGATCCGTCTAAATTTGGGTCATTTATCAGACCTTTCCATCCAACAGTTGTTCTTGGTTTTTCAAAATATGTTCTCATAATAACAACAACATCTTTTGAAACTTCATCTGCTAAAACTTTAAGTTTTTTTGCATATTCTAAAGAAGCTTCTGTATCATGTACAGAACAAGGACCAACAACTGCAAAGATTCTATCATCTGAACCACAAATAATACTTTGCACTAAAATTTAAATTCAATAAAAAATATATACATAAACTTCTACTCGTAGAAATAACTTCAGCAGCTTTTTTCGTGATTGGCATGTCATCGGTTACACTAAAAGAGTAAATGACGAAGGAAGAGTTTACCAAGCAGGTGGAATAAGTGGAGAAATATGGAGAATTCTTTGATCATCAATATCTCTTAACAATTCATTTGTTAGACTAAATTAAATGACAGTGGATTTTTTTACCTTCTCATACGTTGAGCTGTTGTTCTTAGAGTCATTTTTTTGTGGTTCAATGCTTTTAAACACAATGGTACATTACCAGTAAAAAATCATTAAACAATTTCTTTTGGAATAGGAGTTTTTGGGGATAGTATTCTTACACTCCAAAGTTAAAAACGCCAATCTTCCGATTCTACCAATGCCACAATTGCCCAAAATAAAATATCAAAAAACCAACAATTACAATTAAAATTACAAATGGATAATAAATATCCGATGAAGCTCAAGGATTGATCAAGTGAAGAAGAAAACAAGAAAAACCTTATTTAAATGAACCAGTTACACACATAGATCAAGCTGAAGACATTGAAATGGAAATTGAAACCACTTTCGAAGATTTCAAAGTTTTAAGAACCGGATTTACAAAGAAAATAGTTACACCTGAACATGAGCAAGGATCGAAGAGGTGAACAAGAAAACAATAGATTCTTTATATATATGAACCATAGACCCACACAGATCTGCAAAACCAGATCCATAACCCTTGCTTGGGGTTTAGGTAGAGTTTTTTTTTAATTTATTTTAGGTTTCAAGAGGAAAGGTATATTGTGGGTGGGCATAGGGATCAGGATTAAAAGCTGTTTGGAAAAAGATACGTATATTGTGGGTTTCCTGATTGGGGGTGGGCATAGGGGTCAGGATGTTCTTATTTTATAGGGCCGTTGGATGAAAAGTTTGAAAACTAATCTATTGAACGGCCTTCAAGATATATACAGAACCTAACCCACGATGCATAACATAATTCCATGGTTGATCATTAGGTACATGGTTTTCAATTCAATATATTCTATTTGGCTTTACGAAGACATGTTTGAAGGGTTTCTACTTAATTACAATGAAGATGTTGATCGAGGTTGTTGTGAAGTGAGTACTGTAGAAGAAAACTTTGCAAGAGAAAACGGAGTTGCTAGAAGAAAAGGTTGTAGGTGAGTACTATATAGGAAAACCTACTTAAGTGTTAAAGTTCAAGCGACTTTGACTTGCAACTACACTGCCTTTTCTTTGCATCTTCCTCTTTCTCGGAGATAAGATTATTGATCCAGAATGTTGAGAGAGTGACATATCCACATCGGAAAAGTCACCATCTGCATTTTGTTTCAATGCATCTGTCATTTTTATGACAGTTGCATATGCTTTTCGCCACCCCTCATCTGTACTATGTTGAGCTTCTTCACATAGGTCTCTGCATGCTGTCTTGAGCATGGAAAATCTTACACCTGGTTTCTTCGGAACTTTCAAATCTTCAAACCCAGGAACTTTCACATTGAAATTTAAGATTCCTTCTTCAGAAGTTGTTGATCGTCCAAGTTTCTTTAATGCAAATTCATGAAGAGGATGTTCTTGAAAACGCCATCTAGGCAATAGATTTACCTTGTCAATATATTTTCTTTTTAATCTGACACAGATCCTAGCATAGTGACGACAAGGTAGTTTCAAATTAGTCCATGTAGAGCAAGTGCATTCAGGATGAACCCAGCCATTGATATCTCTCACTTCAACATTATATAATCTAGAAACATCATTCTCTGTTTCTGAAACAATATAGGTCCGGGCTCCATTGCCAGCAACAACGTAGCATCCATTCATTTTCTTAATTTCACTGGTCAACATCTTATCAACCTCCTCAGAAATATCTTCCCCTTTGGAAATTAGTTTTTTCAACTTTTTCAATGCAGAATTTGTATAATCAACAACTTGTTTTCATGAAAACTAATTAGTTGATCAATTGTCCAACTTTTTTGTTTAGATGAAAGTTGACCACTACCCTTAAATTTAGCATGAAACCCTTCAATACGTTGAGTAGAAACATGACCAAATGTTACTTTTCTTTTTACATAGGTCCAACATATATTTTCTTTCTGTACTTTACTATTTTTTAGGAACTGTTGTTGTTCGGGCTCTAGAAAATAAAAGCTTAGCTTCTAGAGATAAGCATCCAGTTTTTCATTTGTATGAAAGTCCTCCCTCACAGCCTGGTTGACACGATCAAGGAAATCACTTACATAGGGACCTCTTAATCCTTTTGCCCTAGATGAAAAAGATGCAGATAAATGTTTAACACATCTCAACTGTACAGCTCCAAGAAGTTTTGCTGCTTTTGCTAAGGCCAAGGAACCATCTCTCATCATAACTTCTGTGTATTCAATTCCAAGATCCTTCAATCCTCTGATGACTTGCTCATGGTTTTCGGTTTGCGTTAATGTACAACCGAAATTAACAGTTTTCATGAAGCAATCAACTCCCATGGGGAACATTGCTACAAAAATGTAGCGTGACAAACCGTGGGTGGTGTCAATTTGTATTGACTCCGAATAAATATTTTTTAGTTTTACTTGTAGTTGTTCTTGAAATGTTAAACCTTTTAGCCTAGGTCTTCCTTCTGTATCATTTGAGTAGTAATTTCAAAAATTCCACTATTACTTAGACATTTTTCATCAATTTTGATTAAAATTTGAATGTTAGTGTCTTCTGAATGGTTTACTTCTTCTCTAGCCTTCTTTAATTGACGCTTTAGTAACTCTTTGTTAAAGTAAATCCCTGAAAATTCCCGATGAAGTGCCACTTCCACTGAAGTTAAGGGAGTTTCAGCAACTCCAAGGTACTTTAACATTCTTACTTTAGGTGGTTTTAAGTCTGAGAGAAACTTTCTTTCATTTTTCTTTACTTCTACTTCATGTCCTCTGTGATCTAAACATTTTACTTGGAAAATGTATTTTCCTAATTTGAGATCAAACTTAAAGTTTAACTCAAAAGTACAATTTTTAGAAGACACACATTTTAACTTACATCTACGCAAAAAATTTTTACTAAATCCAAAGATTCTTTTAGTTTCCTCTTCAGAAAAGTTGTGGGAGGACATTTTTTTAACTCTAAATCGGTTAGCACTTACCTTGTTCACAACTTCCAACATCTCTTCTGGTGTAGAACCTCTGTAACTGATCCAACTATCATTTCTTTCGCTTTGGTTTCGTTCTTGGAGGTCCAATTCCTCTTTGGTAGGAGCAGAAACTTGTGTTTCCATACTTGTAATTTTTTGCTTCTTGTTTTCACAAATTTTGGGAACAGAGAATTGGGAATTGAAGCTCTGCTATTAAGCTTCCGTTAAGTTTTATGGAATTCCACCAAAAATCACTACCGGTACACCATTTCCTTGTCACCCAAAAATCCCGTACAATCCCTAACGGAAGAGTGGCGTTTTTAACTCTGGAGTGTAAAAACCCGGTTCCGACTTTTTGGCTCCACTCAAATCTGATTGGTCAAATTTACAAAAAAATATACTTCGCCTGGATTCTGAGGGCGCAGAAACCAAAATTTCATAGCGAAAATTTTTAAGGTGCGGAATTGCAATTCGCCTAGGAAATTGAAGGGAACAAAAATTCACAATTTGAACCGAAAGGATAGAAAGGAAAACCTGAATCTAACAAAAATTGCTAGGAAAAAAATCCTTACGAAAAAACACAAAAAAAGTTTAAAACAAAGAAAAAATGAGTTAAGACTAAAGTTGATTGTAAAAGAGCTCTGGCTCTGCAAAATATATGTTGGACACCTCAGAAAAACGTTGAAGGGCACTTTAAAACTAATAAAAAGTCAGCATGTCACTTTACGAACTCAGAAGCATTGAAAAAGTTTGGAATTGAAGTAGTTAAGTTAAGAAGATATAGAATTACTTGTGCTAATTGGAAGAATTGTACTTTTAAAGTTAATCTTAAGCTTGACTTAAAGGGGAATGCTTACAGCTTTTAGGTAATTGACTTAACAGAAGTAGGAATAGAATATTTATATAGATTTGGTAGAGCTTAAACTTTAATGGCTGAAGCATAATTATCATTTCACAGAATATTTCCAGGAATTATGTATAGATTCAAGTTTGAACATCAAATCACCAGCTAAGAAAAAAGAATATATAAGACTTTAGTTGAAAAAAATCAATCGCGTTTGAACCTAGGATCAAAAAAAATAAAAAGTAATCAAATCATTTTTTCCTTGAACTCTTGACTTGAACTTTATTCCTGAACTATTGACCAACCCTTCTCAAATTAATATATTTTTTCCAAACACTCAACCTAAACTCTATTCCTTCTGAAAGTAAAATTTAATTAAGCAAACATTTTGAAAATGATGTACCTTTTTTTGAAGTTTTTGTAGAACCTGTTGTGCTTACCTTTTCTTTTCAAAAATAAATTAAACTGGAACATGTTGAGCTTTCTTTTTCTTTTTAAATATAAATTAAACTAAAATCGAACTTCTTTAGCTTTCTTTTTTTCTTCAGTAAGAACATCCAAGCTGAAAATGTTTAGGTAACCCAAAAAATAATACAATTTTTTTATACATGGAATAGTGAACATACATTAACTTGCTTAAGTTTTCATTGTCATTTCATCTTTTCTTGTGGCCAAATATCGTGCTTTCACAATCTTGATACGGTTTTTCTGTTTTGTTGTCTTGATTTCATTAATTTTGAATGTTGATTTTGGGGAATTTCCAATTCCGGTCAATCAGAAAACAGGAGTCAATAACTCCAGAGCCAAAGAAAACGAACCCATTTTTTTCTTGTCTGTTGCGAGATTTCAAAGATTAAAAGAAACGAGAAAGTGGCAGAAAAACATTTGAGGTTCTCACGAGAAATGAAAAATGTCCAGACCTCAAAAATTCCCAAATATCCCATCGTTATACTTTCCCAAGACCCAAAATTTGAGAAATAGAGCTTAAGTATTGTTTATAACAAAAAATAGACCTGGAAACACCAAAAACGAGGAGAAACCTGAGGAGTTAAAAAATGTCATCAGTTTTCTCTGAATTTGTTGCACATTTACTAACATAAAATCCTGTACCTATACAAGAGCATGAGAATGAGGGCCTTACAAATTATTAAGCTTAAATGAATTGAAGATGTAAAAATAGTGTCATAAATAAATCGTACAGAGTTTGTGTAAATTTTGTTTCGTCTTAGCACCTTTGAATCATTACCTCTTCTTTAGATGGATCTACGTTTTTTCTTAGAATTATTTTCCTTATGGTATAAACTTTCTTTTCAGAAAAAAATGTGGGATTTTATTTTCTTGTGGTCTTAATTCCAAAAATAATTCTCCTGTGAGATTCCATTCTCCTCAAGAAAAAGCCATTTTGGAACTCTAAAATTTATCAGCTTTGTTTCTTAATCTTAAGATGATGCTGCACAAGCATTCAACTCAATTCTACTCTTGGTTTTGGATTCCGTGCAGAATGCAACGGGAAAAAGGGAAGCAACTAGAACCCCTTAAAGTAGGGAAGAGTGGGAACTCCACGGGGGAAAAGTGGAATCATGAATAAAACATATAGACCCTGAAGAAATCTCTGAAGGACCACCTGAAACCTAGTTCAAGCTTTGATTAACACATACATATGAACTTATATAATAAATTCCATTCTAATCGCATCACGTAAGAAAAACCCTAGACATTAGACTTCTTTCGTAACTCAATTGTGTTTTGTGAAATTAGGTTGATTTCTGACATTTATTCTGCAGAAAGGAGTTTCAAAAAAAAGATTATATCTTGTTTTCAAAGTATAATTATTTATATATACATATATATATCTTATCAGTTCTTATTTAAGGCAGTCGAAGTAATATATATATATTTATATATTGTCCTACTCGAACTCTGTATCAAAATACTCTTGGCAAAGAGGGAAAGAATGGAATGTTCCCTGGTACCAGTAATTTGAAAGGCAGCTATCTAAAAAACGGGTTTTCTTCTAGATTAGTTAGGGCTCGAATTTTTGCGTAAGAAGAAGCCAGGCCATAGAAGGCAAACCCAATTGTTATTTTATTGCCCTTTGTGCGCAAGGTCTTATGTCTAATGTCAAACGGCATTGAGCAACCTTCATTTGAAATTTATTTGCACAATAATTTTACACCAGTCCTCCTATAACAAGTGATCTATCTTTACTGTGAGCAATTTAATACAGGCTGTGATATTGTAATAATTTCTTGTCGCCATATTAAAACAAAACAACTAGTCAATGATATTCTTTCCAGGAATCCATAATTATTTTCCAGACCAGCCATCTGCATAGGCTTTACAGTTGGAAAGTATTTTTTGCCATAGTGACAGAAACTATGACATAACCAATACTTAATGTAAATCGATTCTTACTTTATCCGAGTATACTGATAAAAATGTCCCCGTAACAGTGCTTTGAACTCTCTTCGACTGCAACTAGCTGTTATCCAAATTCCATAAATGTTTGAACACCATCATTAGCGCCAAGCAACCCTTAAACCGATTATCAATAAGAAGCTCACGTATGGAGTTAAACCTTTCATCGCAAGTTCCTAAGTTAAGTAGGACAAATATATTTGTTTGGTTCTATTGCGTCATCGTTGCTCTAATCAGTAACACTAAATAAGAATGCCTTGTTTTATTTTGATATGAGTTATTTCTTCGTTGCTAACTTTTTTTTACCCAGTGTTAGTGTCTAAGATTTTCGTCAAACAAATCTGTTGGATTTTAAAAATCAAACACTGGACAATATAAGGGGCCACATCTTCCGACCCTTGGAACTTCAAGAACCCACCATCCATTAATTAAGACTCTTCTGGAATAATTGCTGTAAAAATAAGCAATATCACGAGGAAAATTCGAACAACCGTTCGTACACAGAACTTGGTAAGTTTCTGAGCACTAATTTGACATCAAATAAAAAATCCGGGGAAAAATTAAACTTATATTAATAACAAGAAACTTCATAAACCAAAAACAAACAATTCTTTGACATTTCTGTTTTTTCACATAAATTTTCTAGCTGGACATAGGATAACATATAGTTTGGGTTACTCACTAAGAGGAAATGTACATTTTTGTAGTTACTTTAAAAATTTGGTTTTTATAATGCTGCATAACCGCTATAATACTTTGGTTTATAATTTAAGATGTTAAAATAGAAAAGAATGTGCCCACTTTGATTTCCAAAAGTTTTCCAACTTTCAACATTACACATGACAGAAATTTTTTCATTGTAATTATTAGATTAATTCTATTTGTTTCCATGAATTCAATTGCAGCAAAACTCAAGTGAAATTCTTTCTGACTAGATTTTTTCTTAGTGTAACCAAAGGAAATAGTTAATGAATTTTCCCCAACATTTCAGTGCATAAATCTATAGTTTTTAGATTGACCCAACCCCAGTTCCAGTAATTACCTGTAGAGTCATAGATGAGGATAAGTTTTGACCCAAGATTATGAAAACCCAGATATTTTTATTAGTAAGTTTTAAAATTAAAATTTTTCTTCATTCTTTGATTTTTGATAAGATTCTTCAAATGTGCAAAACCCTCGAATGATATATATGAGTGTTCACAAGTAGAAAAATACATCAGCTGACATTGGGCCACATTTGCATAGTGAGTTTGAGAAATATATGGAATCTATAATGCGCTTTCTGGAATTTTCATATTCATGGGTTTATTATATGACCTACCTGTTAACAAGGTAAAGGGGGGGGCAGGTATTGCCAGGAATAAGGCAATTTAAATCATTTCTCGATTATTCAAGACAACTATGACAAAATGGGAGATAATCTATAGATTGGAATACCTGTATGGGCTGAAATCATATTGAAAACAAAGAAAACTAAAAGTACGGCCAAATGATTTACAAGAAGAGATTAATAGTTAATATAAGTACGTAAAACACATATTTTTGAAAATATTGAATAATGGGGGTGGCATAGCCATAATACCTAAATATACTCATAATAGTAACAAACCTGAATCAATGTGAATAGGAAAAATAGCAAAGCAAATAAGAAGGAAATACAAAATCACAAGATTCATTTGATGAATTATGATTAAATTACATTATGCTCCTAACTACAGCAACTAGATATCCAATCTTTAGTCTCTGAATAACCAGCTTCTTGTTTATTCCTCATGAAGATAATTCATATCTGGATTCATCTAAGTTTTTTGTAATTTATAATATAAACTTAATGTCTCTCATAGTTGGCTGCGATCTTTTTCTACCTTTCTCAGACAAAAATCTTCTAGAGTATATAATCCGCATTATTAAAAATACTGATAAAAATAAAATAGTACCACGAAATTTAAACTCCGTATTTAGCATCAGTTTTACTCCATGGTGCTTCACTTTTGCTTTTAAGCATCGATTTTTTTAAGAATTATCAGGGAAATTTGTGTTCACTTTGAACCATTTGTTCATCAGAAGGTTCCGATAATTTTTCTTTCACTGTTATCATACTATTCACCAATTTTAAATAACATGGGAATTCAAATCCTAGGTAAAATAATTGCCGTGGACATATTTAAATAAACCAAAACTTCCATAACTTATTAACTTAATTCACATCATCATCAACGCTTTTTCTTAGATGTTTCTTTGAGCAATATAGCTAAATGATTAATCTTGTGGTTTGAAACGCGCCCTATGATTCACTTCTCAGGGGGTGCAAATTCATTATATTTTCCCCCATAAGAAACTTATTAGCTATCGTAGAAGACTCCGACTACTTGAATAAGGTGAATATGTCATATATTGCCATTGCCTCGAACAAAAAGAACGTATTTTCTCATAGTTAACTAAGTTTGAGACAACCGCGAAACGTTATAGTAGATGGTTAATCCTAAAGGTTTACCTTAATAAAAAAATGATGTCATTGTTTATGAGTTCACGAACTTTAGGAACTTTTTCAGGAGGGAACTATTTGTAGAATGATAACCTTTACCTGTAACTACTTGCTGCCTCATGGTAACACCTTGCACTAGAATATATTTGAGAAAATAAATAACTTAACATATTCAAAACATTTGCTTTTCCAAAGTAAATAGTATTTTAATGATATTGAAGTGACGAGGTAAGTGTATAATAATGTTATCTATTTTGATTGTACGACACAAGCACATTTTTTTCAATACCATTGCCGAGTCAAGGTATATTGGTATACAAGAAATTTAGCTAAAACTTCTTACTCGAATACAAAGTTAATGATTGAATTGAAACTAATTCGATTTGTACTGCATTTAATCTTTATTTAGTGGGTTGGGCTCTTAAGTTTATACTTACCTTTAGGTCTGTGATTAGAATCCTGCAGTGTGAATTGAATTCGTAAAATTTTGGAAGGATCCAGTAAACAGAAACCCTCGTTTATTTTTGCATTAGATATATTATTCTAGGTTTTTCGACTTCTTAGACGTTTTCTGCAAATAACTACAACTATCTTATTATTATTTTTGTCGTTTATAAGTTCAAGAAAATAAAAATTGTACAGAATGTGTATTTTCTCTAGATATTTTCGAGCTCAGTTATTTTACTCTAATGAACTTAAGTTAATCATAATTCAAAGCTTTTTTTTCACCGTTAGTATTCTATTTACACGTTTTTATAACGATGTGCGTGAAAGAATTATACTCCCTCACTTCCTATACATTTCGTTCTGGATGGACTATTTCTGTAACAATATATTAAAAAGAGCAAATATTGTATATTCCATTATATCTCAGGCTAATTGTTTCTTAAACCAAAGAAAAAATGAAAAGCTATTACATTGGACTGAAAAGACCGAGAAAAGGGCAATCAGTTTTTAAAGATCTGCTAAAATGTTTATTGACAGGGACCTTTGGTGTTGGTTCAAGTAATTTTCAACTAGGTTAACTCCAAGGTATAACATAAAAGAAATGCAAATTTTCCATCCTAGAACGCCAAACGGCCACAAATCAAATCTTCAATCAGAAACGAGCATATATACCAAAAGTGCTTTTTTACAATGGGAGATCAATTGATAAGGTTTGAGGAGAAACAGAATTTTACTACTACGGTGATTGATTATCAGAATGTAATGTTAACATAATGTTGAAGTGTCGAATCTCTTTGGGGGAACATCTTCGGCTTGTAAATTAACTCTGCACAGTATATATAGGCAACATTTGGGTATGGGCTGAAGATGTACTATGAGAAAACGCTTAATGGTGATTATCCTTGCTATTATTAATGTTAGTTTTTGTGCGATTTTCCATCAAGCTAAATAGGATAATATCATTTGAACTGCTATAGATAAGTAGTGTTATTCCTTACTCATTAGTTGATTGAGGCAGATCATTAAACATGAAACTTTGTAAATTCTAGGAGAATTATAGTCAAGGGCTATCTATGAAGATGACAAAATCTATGGATGAATTAATTTATATTGCTTTAATTTTACTTAGGTTTCAATGGCTAGGGGATTTATCATGTAACCTCTTTCTTTCAGCATCATTACATGCATTGACAGATGTTCATGCGTTTATAACCAAATAGACGACAAAACGAACGTTTTAAAGAGTCCTTAATAATAGAAGGAAGTTCTTTATTTCATCAGGAGCAAGAGTATTCTGGGAACCCAAAAACTTGCTCTTAGTTTGGTCATCACCGATTCACACATGTTGTCCGAAAAAATTGTAACCTGAAGCATTGTGAAAAGGTCAGAGATTTTTTCAGATTAGTAGTATATGGCAAATTATTTTCATAGAAAACATTTTTAATTGATATTTACCTACTATATTGAAATGTATAAATCAGTGTCTGACAGTTACTACTCTCTCAAGTTCACATGGTTTCAAAGAGCTCATGTCTAGCACTCAAATCATCAGCAAGACTTCAACATGGGCATTTAGTTGATTGATTGGAACTAATATATTCCAATTCATTGGAGTGGCGATTGGTATTAGAGCACATGAGTAGTAAAGGATGATGTCTTAGAAAATAGAGTTTAAACTAATTGCTTTTCATTGTACGTAACAATCTATTGCGGATATACCAATTAGAAGCTTAAGTTCTATTCACATCAAATTATTTCCGGTGCTTGGCACTCTTCTGGATTTAATTCAACCCCGCAAATGATATTCAAACCAGTCTCAATAAAATATCCTTACGTACAGATCCTGCCATAGCAAATAAAAGACGATCAAACTGAAAACTTTTCCCCGAGCATTAAAGGTTCAATCTTGTTTATAGCTGGGGCGGTAAGAGTGAAGATCATAGCACAAGACTGATATTTTTCTGGATGCTATATCTACTGCAATCGCCCCAACGGACCTAGCTGGCCCTTTCGGACTAGGTGAAAATTTCCTGGTTAGATCGGGAAATTTCAACTTTTCTGATATTCTAACAGCAAACTCATTTTTCTTATATTCATCTATGAATGTATAGAGGCCCGAACCTGTGCAACAGAGAAAATACCCACATGCTTGGAGGTTTTATCTTGCAATTTTCCACTTACCAGTAAATTTTATTCTTGCGAATAAAGTTGCGTGTATCTATGGAACTTGCTTTCCAAGTAGTGGTTATCAATTTTGACCAGCTCATTAGCCCAAGAGACAGCTATGTTGCCATTACTGTTGTGGGGAAAACTCTTAGGAAAATAGACCCCTTAGATTTCCTGCCTTTAATCTTGATACATAGTGTCTCTTCCCGAGCAATCTCCACACTGCTATGAAAATAATTCTATTGTTGAAAATCAGTGTAAATTACTCTCATGATTCAAGAGAGGTTGGAAGTGTTACCTAGCTGGGAAGTTTTCCGTTCCAGAATAAACGATATTATCTTAGCAGCTTGAAGATGGGTTGGAATTTGCAGCGAGCCTATGACTATGATAGCTCAAATTTCCTTTTGGACAAAATATTAGAAGTAATAGGTAGTACTTAACATTCCTCTTCTTTTAGCATCCCTGACAAGGTTTCTCTAAAATGGACCCAGAATGCTCTTTCTAACTGATAGCTCAGATGTATATCAGACACCTACAAAATTGGTTCCCTGATATTCTTGACATTTGAACACCTGGTGCTTAAGATTACCCTCAAGCAAGCATTTAATGAGTTCGCTCTTTGGCTTCTACAGAATTAGTTGGGCTGTTGGAAGTCATGGTACCTTAACTAACCAGCTTTGTTTCAAGCACAAGAAACGAGCTTCTACCACTGATAGGAAGCGAACAGGAAGCTATTATGTTCTTGAGCAATTGCTTGAGTAGAAACATCTTTAAATCTCAACACACAAAATCGGGTTGGATGGGAAAATTTGGTACATAGTTAAGTTTCAATGTTTTCTTCCCAAATGTTCTTAAGCGTTAATAGGGCGGCAATTCAAAAAGAAAGTAACAGTATATAAATTAAAATTAGCTTATTTTGAGGGTTGGACTGATAATAGTTGACTACTAAAGTCTCACTATAAAACTCCTTCTTTCAAACGATGCACAAAATAACCTGGTCATATTTCAGTCTTCGGGATATTATTACTGTTCTTATACGATTTTTGGTTGAATATAACATAGTTTATTCATGTGCAAAGTATAACAGAAAAAAACGAGAATTGTCTCGAGATTCCTGCTCTGATATCACATCTATATATATCTTTATCAAAAATAACGTTACATAACGTCAAAAATCTTATCCCATATTCTTGTTCCATATACCATTTGGAATAGACACTTCTTAGTTCCAAACACTCATTTCCACAGTTACCCACTAGAATTTCATTATTTTGTTTACCCCATCCACGAACGCCAGACTTCATCCTACGACCAGTCGTGCCTTGTGACTTTGTATCATCTTTCCCATCTCATATATTACACGTTGTTCTAGCCTTGAAGTTGTATTTACTCACTTATTTCTTCCGCTGTACAGCGCAAATTAACTATAACAGGCTAATTTTAGGGTCATCTCAATGGCAACAAACACTTACAACAATTTATATGACAAACACGAGAATTTCCTTTACATTGATTAAAAGCTTTTCACCATCCCTATATTTTTAATTCGTTAGTCCAATGTTTTGTTGTCTTTGAAAAGTTTTCTCACTTTTCTAATTCCGGTTAGATTTATTGTTCAATTCCATTCCTTAAGATTAAAAAACTAAGAAAAAATGTTCCATGAACCATTTTGAGCATATTATTCCAATATTTTTCATGGAAAGTATTCCTATAAAAATATTAAATAATGTTTATCTTAATATGAATGACATCGAGCAAAATATATAATTTTTCGTAAAGTGTGTTTTGGTTGATTGTCTCTAATAGACAAAACACTGCCGATATCTTGTTAGTAATATCTACCCATCAGTATTGTAATAACATTCCGTACCATTAGGGCAAGACCAAACATAACTTTCAAGGGATAATTTTGAGCTAGTTGCGATAGGTAATCATTAAAACTGCGTAACTTTTAACAATATTAAATAGATTTAAAGTAAAACTGATGAATTAATGCTAATTTTTATGATTATAATATCATCCCTTAGCAAGATTTCAACACAGCTTGATTTATCTCATAAGAAAAACTGTAGTTCTAAGTCTATTTTGGCTCGGGGGCTATTCGGATGATAGAAATCCAGCGGTCTTAAAGGCCGGCTATAAACGTTCCATTTACCCTTTCTGTTGTTATGTAGGGCTTAAACGCACCGAACGAGCCTCGGTACGTAAATTATAACCATTAAGCCAGATCTGCTAACAATTGTAACTACTAAAAGTTTCTATAGAAACGTTCAAGTGTATAATCTTTCCAGTCAACCTTTCATTTTCGCGTTGTTCACTTTTGCATTCTGATCTGTTTTTCTATATTTAGTAAAAAAAGTTTATAAGAAAATTGAAATAATTTGAGGTCGAATCAAGTACGTTTTCCTTAACCCGAGGAATAAAATCCAAACTCGTCGAACCCGTAGCTCATCACTACTTAAGCATCGACTTGCAAGAGACTAAACAAAATGCTGTTCTAACTCAAAATCTACCATCTCCCTTTTATGTTATCCAAGATATTTCAAGTCTTGTCTTTAAAATTTTTTTCTGTATTTCACTTAAGAGTTCTAATTATACTTACTTTAAACCTAGTTCATTTTTCTTATAAAAATTATTTAATAATTTCTTAATTCTATATTTTTATATATTTTTTTTATATAATAATAAATTGTATATTATTTTTACCATTAACAGATAACCGTTACCGATATATTATTTTATATTTTAGTTCTGAAATACCAATAAATATATCTCATTAAAAGAATAAACACAAGTTATATATCTGGATAAAACAAAAACGACTATATTTGTGAAACGTAAGATTGGTTTATTATTAATTAATATGTACGAAATATACGCTGTATAAATTAAAGCAATCAAAATAAAGAGTGGAACAAAAAAACATCCGTGTTACAAAAAAGGAATAAAAGTACACTATAAAACCAAATAAAAGAAAACTGTGTTATTTAATAAACATTCAGTTAAGATATGTCAAACTCACAAGAAGAACAAGAAGAGGATTCAACACAATTATTATACCAAAAGTTTAAGGATGCGATATTTTTTGTAGCAGAAAACCAGTCTCGTTTTACACAACAAAAACTGACTAAACTGGAAAACTTAAAAGAATCAATATTTCGGGAACTTAAACAAAGAAAAAAAGAAAAAGAAAGTTTTAATCCAACAGAATCTTTTGTAAAAGCAAAACTTGTTTATCAGAGGTCACCAGATGATTCTCTTGGATATATGTCAAATACAACGTTTCTTTCTTCTTTTTCTTCTGGTTCTCTTGCTAAACCCAGATTTTCAAATTTTTCAAATTTCTCTCGTTTATCTTCCCAATTATTTTCTGGTGGAACAAAAGGAAAAAGTTTTTTAGAAAAATTAAAAAAATATATTGATTTAGTTATTCAAAGTTTTCCTGAAACTTCACGTTTATTATCATACAAATATGAAAAGTCTAATTTTAATATTGCTTTAACAAAAACTTTTTTTGAGGAAATAGAAACAGAAAACTTATTAAAAAAAGCTGATATTATGACATTTGAGAGTTTATATATTCGTTTAGGAAGTTTCTATAGAGATAAAGATAAAAAACAACTTGAATTTGGTATTGGTGAAATTGTAAAATTTGGTGTAAACTTTGGTGAAGAAGAATTGGATAAAAAATTAAAAGAAAAATATGATTTAAGTTTAACAGAGTTTGAAAAGGATAAAATAGCTATGAGAAAACTAGAAAGAAAACAACTTCGAGATGCAAAAAAAAGACAAAAGAGATTAATACGAAAAGAAAAAGATAAGAATAAGAAAAGGTGGAGACAAAGATTATATAGATACTTTAGTCTTGTAGATGATAGTATGTTGTTAGAAGATTTTTCTAGTTTTATTCATTACGCAGAAAAAAAAGGAAGATCTGATTTAAATCAGAAACTTGCATTAAAATATGGAGTTGATTTAGATAGTATAAAAACAATTCCTGAAGAAGAGAAAATACAAATGAAAAAAAAATTTAGTTCTGAAGCATTTGATGAAGCAGCTGAAGAAAATTTACATTTTATTAAGCTATTTTATGCAAAATATCAACCTGGAAGAGTTCTTGATGGATCTTTTATTAAAGTTTATGAATGGTCAAAAAGAAATGGTTTAGATAGTTTGGAAGAAGAATTACAAAAAAGATTTAAAACTTCGTTTTATGAGTTTTGTGAAATAGTTAAAAGTTTAAAAGAAGAATTAATAAATTTTTATACAAAAATAGATAAAAAAGTATTAAATCAAGATCGTTTTGAAAAAGTTTTAGTTTGGGCTTTAGGAAATGATAGAAGTGGATTAAATGTTCAGTTATTTAATAAATATCAAAAAAATTTGAATACAATTTAAAATGTTAATATTCTAAATTTATTTGTTTACCAAATATTGAATATAATTCTGTTTTTAATACTTTTTGTTCTGCACTTAGACTAGTATGTTTTCCTTCCAAGGAATTTAGTTTCTCAGTTAATCTCTCACGTTTTTCTTCCAAAGCAACAGTAAAATCTTCTTCACTCATTTTATAAAATGTTGTTCCAATTTTATTCGAAACTTTTTCTAAAGAATCTGCCATCATAATTTCTTGTTCTGCATCTTCAAGTTCATCCAACTGTTTTTGAATATCTTTCTTTTGTTGTTCAATTTCAAGTAATTTATTCGTATTTCGCCCAAACAAACATATTTTATTCTGATCTTTTTCAGTTACCTAAGAATTATTATATATATGATTTTATTGTACTGGAATATCTTCTTCAATGATTTCTGTCATCTTTTTTTTTGCTCCTTTGATTTATAATGTAGTATTTTGCAATTTGAGTGTATTTTGGGGAAATAACCGGAAGGCTATACATTTCGAAGGATAGAGTGGAATACATTAGGACAAGTGGCCTTTAATGAATATATATGGAACATAATAAGAAACAAACTAAAATATATATTGAAGCTTTTAGTTAAATAATTTAAACAGGGTGCAAAATAAGTTGTCATAAATATAATGTCGTCAGGCAGGATACTGTAATATGCCTAGGATCAATTCTTGTCTTAGTTTGAAGGGTAGTAGTAGCATGCACGTAACTGAAATTAGGCTATGAAAAGATATGTTCCAATTTAAAATTCAAAATAGTATATGTCAATAATCATCTTGGTATTGTTCGTTTCCTCCGAAAAATAGCACCTGTAAATTATATGGGTTTAACATTACATTTAGCGTTGTTCTAGAAAATTCTCAATAAATGTCGGTAGTTATATCCTCAACAAAATATAAGTTATGCTTTAATTATGAGTCATACCTAATTTTTCTAGCTAATCTGAATAGTACAGACGCCACAGTATGAAGGTTTAGTAGAAATAGTAACCTTAATGAATATATTTGATGGACGATTGGTCAAATTAATTATTTGGTTGTTATGAACAAGTTCCAGAGTTACTGCTATTCAAGAAGGTAGTACCATATATGATTCATAATATTGTGTGCAAAGTTTTGTTTGACGGAATATTATAAACAGTGAATACGAACAAGCTAGGGTAGGGTGGCCAACAACGAGCAAAATACAATTGTGAATTATCTTCATAATAGCTATGATCAGATTGTGAAGTGTAGATCTTACATATATCATTATGCTGAGCTAAAAAAATAATTAGGTTCTAAGATTAAAAGCTCAACAGCTGAATTTCACTAATATCCAGAGCATTCATAATATCGAAGATTTAGATATTTTTATTCCTATCCTAGCATCTATTTTTCTAGTTAAGCATTGCACACTGAACTATTTTGTAGAAAGTGTTAAAAATCTAAAATTTTCCATGGAAATACTTTTTTTCTTCATCACATGTTCTCCAAGATATCCTGGCGATTCTCAAATACCATAAACTTTCTTGGGAATTTCAAATGTTTAAGGGTTGGTTTCCGGGACAAGTTATCTTGAAATTTTTATGATCTGAAACTTAAATTAATTTTTAAGGTTTTCTATGTCAGAAATTATATCGAGTTCTTTGAGAAGGCGATTATTAGCATTTCGTTTCTCTTTTTAGAATTCTAATAATTCAGAAGAAGACCTAAAGGAGAAACTATTTGCAAAAACTCACAATCTGAAAACATGATATTCCTTATTGGGGTAAACCTTTGATGATACTACAGAAACCAAAGATAACGTAATTCATCGAGTATGTCAAAAGGACAAAATTAGTTAAAAACCTTTAATTTATGTCACAAAGTTACATAATATTCAGCCGCAAAAATTTACCTTCAAGGTAATTTTTTCTTAGTAACTACAGATTTTCGTGTGACACTGACACATTAATCAAATTACTTGAACTCAAAATCTTATTTTGGGTATACTAGAGTATAAATACTGGGTAAATGTACTGTAATTATGGACAGTTCTAAAGTATAAAGAAGTCATATGAACAAAGTAGTACAATTCTCTGCATTTGAAGAATTCAACAGGAAAACATCGACAAAGCATACTAGAATTTTGAAAAATATCAAATTAATTGGTAATATTGGTGGTAACACATAGGAACCTAACTAAAATATACCTATTGATAGGTTTTAATGAGATATTTAACAATATGGCTACTATTATATTTAGATGAGAAAGTCAGATAAGATTCCCTTCTTTGATGATGACTACGTAAAGGTGAGGAAAATACCTATTTCTACGAAAAATTTATCAAACGGAATAGACTCTGTGCTTTATTGAATTGGATTCAGGGCTGGCGCATATTCCTACTTTACTAGAGTTGTATGTCAGTAATATTCTTCATCGAATTTATTTCGCATAGGTCTTTCATACCAACTTCATGATATTCATATAGTATTATCGTAAATAGACGGGCATTAAACTTTATCTCCATTCGTCACAATAGAAATCCTAGAAGAACAAGTGCTTCTAAAGTTAAGCAGGCATGGAAGTTACTGAATGTAGTAATAGTCCCATGGCTGAGTGAGATAACTATATTCGAACGAGTACTATGTTCTTGTTGAGCTCTTTCTGTAATGAGAGTTAATGAGCAAGGCTCTGACCATGTATTTCGCATGAGGAATGTTTTTAGCAGTATACTGCTAAAATTGCAATCTTCTAACTAGAATAGGTATATCGATCCTCAAGATCTAAAATTGTAGCTTCAAATAAAGAAGCTACTGCTATGATAGGAACATAGAAAATGAATAGGCAATTGGTATAAAAAACGTTTTCAGTAGCTGTTTAAGATATGTTCTACTAAAGTTTCCACGATGATATTTGAATTTATAATGGTAAGTTTTAGTGAAAATTAAAAATCTAATGCGAAAAAAGCAACCAATTTAAGTTATAAATTATTACGGAAAGTTCATTCATGCTTCACGAATGAAGAAATTAAAATAGTTTACAATTAACCAAATATTGCAAGTTATATAGTTACACTTTCATCTGAAACCTCATAAATCAATAAAAGCTTTCTCTTTGGCTTGGCTTGGCTGAAGTTATGTCCTTAGATGCCCAGGCTCAAAAAACTGGGTGCCAACATTCAGTTTTTGAAAAAACGGACAGCCTGAGTTGAGGTGAAGTAGGTTCGAGTAAGTAAATGAGAAAGTCGAGCCAAATCAAATTATCATAATGGAAAATGATTGGACATCAATAATAAAGAGTCATCACAGAGAACATAAAACATGGTCGAAGAAAAAATTGGCTGATTAGATATAAGAAGACTGAATACAGGAAGTACTAATACAATAAAAAGTTATAAATCGGATAATTTACAGAGTAATTAGGTAACTCGAGTTACCTTTTTTTAAATAATACGAAGCACAAGTAGTGAATTTAACATGATTTACTGCCACATGGAGAATCTGTACCTGAAAGAATATTATGCTACAACCACTATACTTGAGAAGAACCATAAATTTTCCATGACTGATATTGACTTGAGATAATATCATTTTACGTGTTTTCTTTAGGCATCCCGGACAACATAATTAAGTAGCTATAAATAAAGAGCACAGAAAAAGGTTGCTGAAAACTACTCTAAAAAACATGTGGGTAGGATTGTTTTTGGTCAGAGTTTTTGTAAGTATATTTTAAATCCAAAAAATAATAGAAAATTTTCATTCTAATTTGATTATAGTGTTGCTGACCTTATGTAGGATTTCCTATATTTCATTATTTTCTATCTTGTTTATTAGAGAGCATCCTCCGAGGACCCTAATCTAAAATCTAACACTGCGTATGTAAGTACTGGCCAAAACACTGAATTGAAATTAAATATAGACCAAAATTCTTGAATATCGTGCAAAGAGCATAACCAAGGTATAATATTCCACTTTCGGCCAAGAATAATAATCCAGAAACTTTGCCTATGCGTATAATTCAAAACTTGTTCCGCAAGAGATGTTAAACGCACGAGATAATCTAAATCTAGGCATCCATTGCCAAAGACTTTCATTTATGTTAAGAACTTCATGTTTCTTACTTGAAACGTGTTGTCTTAATTCTATTGCAAACATCGACCGCATAGTTTTATTTTCAGCATGTGCTTTTGTTGGTTTCACATGGTAGTTTCCTTAAGTCTCTTTGTACAAGCATGATTACCTACAATTTGCTTTTCTTGTGCATCTCTATAAAAATTTTGTTGGTATGATTTATCTGATGAGGTTGTTCAAGACAATGACAATTTTATTTAATGTTCATCTCGTTGTCATGTGCTAAGACTGAGAACAAACTTTGCGCTTAAGAATGAGAAAACAAATTACTTGTTCATTACGGTGGTGCTGACAAAAGTTGAAAATAATACAACCGATATTTTCCAAGAGAAGAGCACCGTTTCCATAACAGCACCTGAGGAAGAGAAACAATAAAGAAGAATCCGTTCGGTTCCTACCTTTGCAGATTCGACTCGGTCTGATTTTGTTTGGACATGGAAAAAAGGATTATTCATCTAGAAATGATTTTGACGTTAGAATTTGGTATTTTAGCCATACCTTGGTACTCTATTACATTTTCTCAAACTCATCAAAAGGTGGATCTTAATCTGCTCTAGCCTAAATGTTGCCATGAGACAAGATAATTTTTATTTTTGGGTGTTGTTACTAACTCTGTTTCACCTTTAGTGTTTGTTTATAAGAGTTTCTTTACGGGTATTAGTGTAGTGCTATACTTTCTTCATGTTAATTAAAACTTATGAAGGACGATCTCTTAAGCTCAATAAATTCTAACCAAATGTATTTTAATTGATATAAAAAATTATTCGACTTTTATGTATTCCTATCTTATCTAATAAGGTAATAGATATAAAACAATATCATAAATATCAAAAAAAGTGAGACAAAGGAAATAGAATAACAAATATTTAATACAAGGCATTTATTCTATATTAGAATTTACAAGAAGTGAATCTTCTTTGTGATGTAGTACAATTTTTTGTATTATTTTATGTGTATGTCATATAATATAAAATTACCATAATATCAATTTTGAATCTCCCTTAATTTGTGTAATTTACAGATCATTGAAATAAGTACTACAATGATTTACTATTTACCACATATACTGTTACTCATATTTGTAGGGTAGTACAAAATCAAATACAAAAGAAAACAAACAAAATCAAACATGACAGTAGAACAACAACTTATTCAAAGCACCTTTTTCTCTCAATTAAATGCCTTCTTCGTAACCCAAGTTTCTGCTTTCTTTCCTCAAGAGCTCATCTCTCAAATCAACTCCCTTGAACCCCAAATTATCCACTTCTTCAATCCCAACTTACTCCATGAAACAACTCCAACTGAATCCTACCCACTAAATTCCTTTCTTGCAACTATCTCTGGAACTTTGTTTTACCTAATCTCCGTATTTTCACTAACTATTCTAGTCAAAACAACATCTAACTCCAAATCCATATCCTCACCACGTAAATCAAACACTGTGCTTTCCAAGTTCACAGCAGAACCACTTCTTTTCTTCATCAGCATCTATAATTTTGTACAAGTAGTTTTATGTTCTTATATGACTATTCGTACACTACAAATATTCTTTCAAGAAGGATATAATCTTGCTCCAAATCAATATATTATACAAAGAAATACTATGGCAAATATTCATTGGTTATTTTATGTTTCAAAAGTTCTTGATTTTTTTGATACTTGGTTTATTATTCTTAGACATAAATGGCGTCAACTTAGTTTTTTACATGTATATCATCATGGAAGTATTTTTCTATTACAGTGGATTTATCAACGTGCTGGATATGATGGTGATGTATATTTTATAATAGTTGCAAATGCTTTTATTCATTCAGTAATGTATAGTTATTATTTATTGAGAACTTTTAATATAAAAATTCCTAGAGTTATGAAAATGATGGTAACTAATTTACAAATTATACAATTTGTAAGTATGCAAGTTCATGGTGCTTTTATAGCTTGGAATAATGGAGAATATCCAGTTAGACTTGCTTATTTATATTTAGTATATATATTTTTTATGTTACTTTTATTTTTGAACTTTCATAGAAAAAATTACACTAAGCAAAAAGTAAACTAACTCTTAATAATATGAAAGGTTTTTTTTCAAGAAATACAACTTGAATGTGTTTAACCAAGTCTTTAAAAAGATTTACTTTTAGTTCTATTGCAAACATTCTAAAAGAAGAATGAGTCCTGCTTTCATAGGTTGCAAGTGATAAATAAAAAACGGAGTTAAAAGTTTGAATAGTTTGAAAAGTAGAATATAAATTACTCTGAAGTTCTTTATTAGATTCCTAAGAAAGAAAGAAGTTTCTAATGTTGAAGAAAGAATCAGATTGAATAAATGAGTCTGAGAAGTAAGTGTATAGTTTAAATTTTGTATGCAGTTTTATTTTAAACCAAGTATATGAGAAAAATTATTTGAGAATATATTTTTTTTATACATAATTAAGAGTAATAAAAATTATTGAGTGAGAAATTGTTTTAATTTTTACGTTAGCGACAGTAACTCTAGTTAGCAAAGTAAGTTGAAGATGTTTGAACACAAGGTAGAAGCTTTTTCAGCCATTAATTCAGTATTATCATAAAAAATATAAAAATTTTATAATGAAAACTGATCTGTAACCAGTCGAATAAACAGTTTACTTCAACTTTACTATTAGAGCAAAATGTTTAGGCGCCATAGATTACTCGACCTTCTAATGAAGGTATATAAGAAAACGAAAATGCTATAAATATACAGTTTTTCAAAAAAAAATATTTTAAAATCTTTATAGTAAACATGTTCTTTTTATTTTCTATGTCTAAACTTAAGATTCTCAAAAAATATCCTTTAATATAAGTTACATAACAGTTTTTTCGGTAGAAACACAATATTACATTACTATATTATTTGCTTATCAAACAGACAAACAAATTTGAAAAGTGACACCAAATATTCACAATTGAGAACCTTTATTCTACATCAATTCAAATCAATTGAGATTCAAAGAAAGTAAAAAAATAATTTACTTATCAAGTAGTCATAACTAAGAACAATCGACAAAAGTAAACTGTTACCAAGGGTTATCTCAACTAGTTTGGCTTCTTACTAAACAAGTCAATCTTGCCACTTCATTAGAAAGTTGGTACAAGTAAATTCACCTTTTATTTTAATATGATAACCACCTGGAAATTAATTTTTAGCTATCCCGATCCAGTTTCTGAGAGGAATAAAATATTAGAAGCTTTTGATAATTTTGTTGAAACAAATTCTTTAACTTACTCAAGAAATGATATCAAAACTATTATTCTAGGAAAGAGAACTTTGTATTATAATATTCAATGTTTATGCACAAAATTAAAGTACAGACTTTGTTATGATGAGAAGATCAGTAACTTTACAGATTGCTTTCTAGCTATTTTGTATAGTTTACTATTTTTTTTAGGTTATCTGTATGAATTTATTTTTTCTATTTTAGGTTGTTTTTATGGTTGGTTTATTTATGTTTTTTGTATAAGTGAGTGCTTAGATATTAAAAAAGGAAGAAAAAGTCTTTATACTAAAGCAATAATTTTATCTGATGCATTTTTTATTTATCAAGAGACTTTGCCAGAAGAAATATCTCCTGACCTTTCATGTACCTGGAGGAAAATATGCTTCTATTGGATGTCTTGTTGTTCAAGTGATTATTACCTTGTCTATCACCAAAGTGAATACAAAAGAGTAATTCCTTTTAAAGACGAATATTTTACTGGTAAGTTGGTTGTTCCTGTACCAACAACTAAAATCAAATATATTATGTTTCATCGACTTTCTTACGATCTTTTGTTTACAGAAGAAGAAAGTCATATTATGCAAGAGGTATTCAAAAAATATAAAGATCAACTTGATATAGTTTAATAAATACTTGTGGGTAATACCAAAGGTTTTTCTTATACATAAGATTCTGTTTTTCAGCTTCTTCAAGAACAAGTTAAATTTAGTTTTATCACCCATCAGAATATCAAGAAACAAAATGCAAACCGAAGAAAAATAACTTAAGCAACTAAAATAGATATCAACTGAATGTTCAGAAAAACTTGAACAAGGAAAGGTATTTAATTTCAACTTGAAATCAATTACTAGGTTTGATATATAGTATCCAGTTTTTTAACCTTTATTATGATTCATGAATTATTTGGAGATGATACTTATATAAGATTTTTTTTTGTATTTGCGAGAACACACAAAATATTTTGACAGATGATTTATTCATAGATATATAGTTTGTTCTTGATATTTTTTTCTTTACTTCTGTGCATTCTAAAATATTTTTATGTATTGAATAATAAATATATTATAATTTAAATATAAGATCCAGTCTGTGTATTATTGAATACTATTTTCATTTTTTAACAGGTTCACCCATTTTTTCACGTTGAAAAGGTTATTAAGCTAAAGTCAGAGAGGTATAGAACTTCCTGGAGATAAAACATAAATATACAAAGTAATAACAAAAGGATAGACTATTTTAATTTTTATTAGAAGAAATGAATAATATATAGTGAATATCTAGTATAAATGTGTAAAATGTAAGTATTTAAAAGTATTTCTTGTATTATGTATTGTGTCTTAGTAGTTAATTGATAATTACCCAAAATATATATCCAATTGTAACTTGTAAATCTGTAAATGCTAACTCCGTGTCCGCAAAATGTAAACGGGGATTAGGTAAAAAAAGGTAAAACCATTAAAAAAAACCTAATTTGTGTCGTAAGTTAGATTAAAGTATGTTTCCATTGAAATTTTGAAGTTGCAGCTTCCCAAAATTTATTAAATGTTTTAAATTCCAAAGGTTTAGTCAGAGCATCTGAAAAATTGAACTGTCTTGAGATGTAGGCAACAGTCAGGTTAGAATTTTTGAGATGAGATTTAATGAATGCTACCTGTACTGCTGCAAACTTGTACCTTAGTGTTAAAGGTCTTTGTAATGTCTTTACAGTTGATGCTGAATCAGTAAGAATGCCGAGCTTTGCGTTTGAATTTGTCATTTCAGTAACTAAGCCTTGAATGTAAAGTAGATGTTTTGTTGCTCTGTAGACTTCGTAAAGCTCTGCATTAGGAGCAGAAGTAGCAATGATTGCCTGGTTTGAAGCATGTGCAGAAACTAAAGTGCTGTCAAGGTAGAGGTACCTACCTGAAGTTGATCTTCTAGAAATTGCGTTAGTTGCAAAAGACGCATCAACTACAGCAACAATTTGATGAAATTTAGTAATTGTTTCCATTCTGAAGGTTCTTTTGAAAGATTGATTCTGTTGTAAGTAGCCTAGTAGGCTTTGAAGTGCAATCCAGTGTTTAACTGATGGTTCAGTAGATCCAGTTGCAATCTTACTTAGAGCTAACAAAATGTCCAACCTGGTGTGTCTCAAAAAGCCTAAGCTACCCAAACACTCTCGAAAAGGCACTTTGTCTTTAAGTTTTTCCACTGGTTGTGTGTCAAAATCAGATTGAATCGGAATGTTAGAGATTTTGATGAAAGTTTGAAATTTGTTTAAAGTCTTGCGCAAGTAGCTTTCTTGTTGAAGGTAGTAGTTTCCAAGCTCATCTCTCTCAATCACGCAACCAAGGAAGTCAACTGTTTGGTTGATTTCAGTAGTTTTTAACTTGAAATGTTTCTTGAGTGCTTGAGTGCAATGTTGAATTCTAGCGAGAGTACCCAGTAAAAGTAAATCGTCAACGTAAGAAAGAATGTAGATGTCTTTTCCAAAGAAAACACACTCATCGTACTGTGATTGGTTAAGTTTGAGTGATGTTTTCATGATGTTTGAAAAATGATTCCACCAAATTAGTGGTGCCTCACGTAACCCGTAGAGGTTTCTTTTAATTAGTAAGACGTGATCTTTTCTAAGTGAGAAGTCAGGATGTCCTTCAGGAATTTCTGCAAAAAGTTTAACATCTTTTGGTAGAGGTGCGTAGAGAAAAGCAGCTTCTACATCTGCTGTTCTGAAAGAAAATTGCTGTTGAGCAGCTAGTGTTAGAGCTGTTGTAAGGCTGTCTAGGTGTAGAGTAGGAGAAGAGTAGTCTGCTTGAAGTTTGTACTTTTGATGACGTCCGTTGAAGACAAGTCGCGCTTTTGCTAGACCACTTCTTTTTCTTGTCAAAACAAAGATTAATTTTCCAACTTCGTCGTTTGTGTTAATTTCTGAGCGTTTTACGATGCTAAGAACATTTCTAGCATGCATGTGCTGAAGCTCCTTCTGAATTGCCTTGTCGTACTCTTCTTTTTGCGGATGGTTGGCGAGGTCTTTGTACATTCTCGGGTGTTGCTTAAGTTTTGAGTCTAAAATCATTTCTTTTAGTTTTTCCTTTTGTCTGGGAGTTCGATTTTTAATCTTGTGTTTCTTTGACTCTGAAGTTTCGTAAACAAAGTAGTTTAAGGAATTTTCAAATCGTTTTGGAAGTTTAAGTGTTCTTCCTGTTCGAGAGTGTGATTGTTTGAAGATCGGGTGCTGTTGCGTACCTTCAGTGTCTAAGTTGCTAGATTCAACAGGTGCAGTTGGGGGTGTTTCTTCATCATCTTCTGGAGGATTGGTTTCCTCTGATGTAGTACTAGACTTGCTAGTTTCAAAGTTTAGAGATTGAATTGGTTCTGTGGTTGATTCATCATCAGTGCCACTACTC
The DNA here is from genome assembly GCA_015227615.1 of Labyrinthula sp. Ha. Classification (NCBI taxonomy): domain Eukaryota; class Bigyra; order Labyrinthulida; family Labyrinthulaceae; genus Labyrinthula; species Labyrinthula sp. Ha. The sequence continues at coordinate 80,810 of JAALGZ010000059.1, forward strand.
TCTGTAGAGTCAGTTTCGTAGAGATTCATTGAATGTTTTGAAATTTTAATCAACGGTAACTTTTCTGCTCTTGAAATTGAATCATGAAATTTAGTTTCTACGAAATGAATGTCTTGTAATTGTGCATGTGAGATTCTTTTTGTTCTTTTGTTTAGTAAGGTACAAGTAAGGAAAGATCCAAGTGGATCGAAGCCAAGAAAAATCAATGGAATTGAAACATCATTGAACTTGTCTTTTCTTTGCTGAGAAGGAACAATTTTGTGTGCTAAACATCCAAAAACTTTTACATGTTGGAGCTTTGGTTTGTACCCATGAAAAACTTCAAGAGGGGTTAGGTTTTCCAAGGCGATGTGAGGTAATCTGTTTTTAATGAAGGAAGCGTGGTTGACAGCAAATTTCCACCAGTCAGTGGAGAGTTTTGCATGTTTAAGTGCAGATCTAGCAAGTGTTCTAAGTGAAACGAATTGAACGTTCTGCTAAACCATTTGTTTCTCCATGTCTTTCCGGAGTCGCAAGTTTAAAACGGATTTTGTTTTCATGAAGTGTGCTAAGAAATTCTGTAGTTAAGAATCCAGTTTGTCTGTCTAAAACAAGGAGATTGCAAGTTGATTTTGCCTGACTAAGTAAATTGTAAAAGCTGTGTTTCAAGTCAGATGATTTGGTTGAGAGTGAAAACGATGTCCAAATCCATCGAGTAAATTGATCAGCAACCACCAACATGCATCCTGTGTGGTGCCTGCTTGGTAGCAGCAGGTCCAAATGCCAAACCTGATTTTTCTTCCGTGCATTAGTCTTAAGGAGCGAATCAGTTTTCAAAGGCATTCGTCTCATCTTAGTTAAGGCACATGTTTCACAGTCCGCGCTAGTAAATTTTTCATTTTCAAAAAGCCCAAGGTGAGAAAGTTTGTTTGTTGATGCATGCATGAACCTGTAGTGCCAGATCGAGTCTGGTGAATGATCCAGGGTTGTGTAGCAAGGATCCGTGCTGTGTTCAATCCAAGCTTTACTGATGCCATTAATGTTCTGAAGCTTGCTGTGCTCTCCATTTGCAAACTTGATCGATCCATGTGAAGGATCGTAGTTGATGTTGCATCCCAACTGGTAGAGGAGCTTGTTTGAAAGTAAACATGTTTCTGCATCTTTGATGTAGTAAGCTGGAAGTGTTAGAGATCTTGTAGTGTCAGAAAATTTGATCTGAACTGTTCCAACACCAGTGATCATTACTTTGTTTTTCAAAACTTGAATCGTGTTTTCGTTTTTGTAAAGGTTTAGATGAGTAAAGAAGCACGGGTCGTTAAAAACATTGCAACTAGAACCAGTGTCAATGACACACGAGACCAAATTCTGTCCTCCTGTTTGTGAGTTCTTGACATTTTCTTCAGCCAGGTAAGATTGGGAGGTAGATTTGTTTGTAAGGAAAGTGACGAATGTTTCAGGAGCTACAAGTGGTTTGTCTTCTGTGATGTAAGTTGCTGCATTCGAGGACTGAGTTTGTTTGCCTGTGTTGTTGAATGTTTTCGGTGTTCTGTTTTTCCTGTTTTTAAGACTCTGTAGAAACCTTCTTTCACTGGCAAATCTGGTACACACGCTTTCCAAATGGTTTCTTCTTCCACATGAGCATGTGTTTCCTTTTGCTTTGCAGCTCCTGTAATGATTGTTGAATCCGCTGGAAAAGTTTTCACCGCACAAGACGCAGGTGTTTTGTGGAAGTCTAAAGTTGTTTGAGCTCTTCTGATTGTTAGTTTGGTAGTTTGTGAAGTTTACTGTAAGAGTTTCGTCATGTGGTAAAATGCCTCTGGGATCGTGTGCGTAGACCTTAGAAGAGATTTGAGACTGAACGGTGTTAAGTTTTTCAGTGCTTGTTAAATCTAAATTTGTAAGTGTAGAAAGTAGAATGTTGTTGCTAGTTCGATTTTCCTTGATCTTTGAAACGTAAATCATTGCCTGGTCAAGCGTCTTCGTAAACATTCCATGTTGTGTACAGAAGGTTAGAGCTTTGTCGAATTTTTGATTGAAATCCATTAGACTTTCTTCGTTTTTCCATTTTAAGTTCATGAAAGTTGAAAAGATTGCAGAAAGTTGCGTGTCACGTGAGAGGTAAAAGCTGTGACCTAGAGTTCGAATGATTTTGTTCAGTCTGTAAGGGTAGGTGAGACTTGTAAGGTAGTCAATTTGTTCGGGAAAGAATGTGATCAAATGATCAGAAATGAATTCGTCCGCATCTTCGGAAAGGACAAAGTAGTCTGTTTTCGTAGCATTTGAAAAGTCAGGAAGTTGCTCTGGGTTGATTGAGTCCACCAGTAAGTCCAAGTGTTTTCTTCCCTTTTCTCTGCAGACTTTGTTCAGTTGGACAGCTTCACCAGCTTTTTCTGTGTTTTCCACTACTGTTCCATCACTTGAGTAAGTAGACTCTACGCAGGTATGATTCAGCTGCTTAATGTAGAGCTCAATGAACCTCTTGAGTGTGATGAAGTTTTCTTGCGTTCTCAAATCCAAAACCTTATTTTTGAGTGCCTCAGAGAGAATTAACTTCGCAGCTTTCGTAGTTTGAGGGAGAATAGTATTGTCCTTAAATCTAACAGTGTAGAGGACCATTTGCCAGTCGCAACCAAGTGAATATCTAGTATAAATGTGTAAAATGTAAGTATTTAAAAGTATTTCTTGTATTATGTATTGTGTCTTAGTAGTTAATTGATAATTACCCAAAATATATATCCAATTGTAACTTGTAAATCTGTAAATGCTAACTTATATATTAATATGTTCAATAAGTATTCTTCTCACTTCAGATATTTAAGTTCTCATATATCAAGAAAAAGCGAAATGTTGCATTACCACAACAATTGAATTTATCTTAAACCAGTGTTGGGATTTGGGAAAGGGGGAGTCAGACAATAAGCAGTCGAGTGTATGACTCTCTCCATACTTACTGTTTACACTTTATATAGTTATAATACAATATTACATTACCGCACAATTAGTGCAACTTTACATAATACATCTTTACTAATACATAAGCACCGGAAACAACAGATTGTAAAACCTCAATATCTCAACAGCTGCTTAAAATTAGAAGACGTTACTTATATCATTTTAAAGCTGTTTTCAAGTTATTTCAGTTTATTTAATTTAATATACGTATCCTCATACACATATAGACGATACGGACAATTACTTGTCTAACTGGGGGAACCATGATTGTTCAAGAAATCTCGGGTAACCGCAATATTTCAGACAGGGAAATGGGAAATCGTCACAATTCTTAAGGTTTTCTTTATTTCCCATCGAGAGAATTTCCCAGATTAAAAGAGCATTGAGAGCTATTAAGAAACTTTTGAGAAAACACATACGTAGCAAAGCGAAGATGTGGATAAACCTTTAGAGGTTGGAAGCGCTAAATATTGTCTTTTTTTTTCGTTGGTTCGTTTTAACCTAAACCCTGTATCTTCCGAAAGACTGAGAATCAATCATTTACCAAAATGTTACTCTTAATGTAGTTTAACGAGTTTCTGTCATTCTAACTTAAGCTCTAAAGCCCATACTAGTAACTAGCATGGTCTATATTTACTCTATGTAACAGACTAAGTCATATTTCAGATATTCAAGACGCTCCGTCTTTTTCTTTATCTTTATCTTCTTCCCCTTTCTTTTCTTTTTTTCTGCACCTTTTTCTTCGACTTAAAAATCCACTTGGCCATTCTGTCGTACGTTCCTCTTACTGTTGTTTTCCTGAAAAAAAATCGAGGATTTTACCTGCCTTCTACATAATTTAATACCTATCCAGTTTCCTTGAGCACTTATTTACTTAAAGAATACTTTATTCTAGCAAGCCTCAATTTCTTGGAGAAACTTTTTCTTTTATCCATTGTCATCGAACGATGAAAATCTAAATATGTATGAACTGTCTTCTTTTTTACTCTAATCAAATTTCGAATTTTCCCCAACCTCACTAAGTTACCCAATTCTATACTGTAGCTAATAAATTCCAGTTAGGTGATACTTTTTGCGACTAAATCTATTTTTTTCAAATAATTCGAAGTAAAATCCTGCGAATAATGGCCGCGTCTATGCTTTTCTATGAAGCTAATACGTTCTTCCAGCTGGAAACATGAAACATTTCAATTTTGTTCTGATTTATGTTTTGTATTTTATAGTTAAGCCCTATTTTGAGACAAGTGTTCAGGTAGCTAAATAAATTTTCTTTTCTTAGATGTTACAGTCAGGGTTGTTGCAATGACATAGGCAACCTGTTGACCAAAACTGTGATATCTGTTATCACTGCTCTTCCACTGAAGAGGAGTGTGTCGAATAGCCTCTTAACCAGTTGCGAATCTACCATTGCTCTCGTCTTGTTCAGATAAATCCCCGGTTGATGGGGTATCTATGTATCTTTCATGTTATTGCATTCGCATGTACTAGTTCTTTGCTATATGTGTTTTCAACCAACAGCTTCAAGTTTTTGTTTTGTACGCTTTTTGCGAGCATACAAATTTCTTATCTCATTAGTATGTTTTATTCCATTAAGAGCAGCCATTTTTTGCATTATTGCTTTATCGCTAATAGATATTAAAAACGAAGATGAAAAATCATCGACATAAACGACCAAGAAGCATGTGTTTCCTGATTCAAGTTTCCTGCGGTAAAATGTCCTCTCAAAGACACGGAGCTTAAACCCAAGTATCATCAAAGCCAAGTTCCGGTTTTGAAACCGGCCGTAAAAAATTTCCTTGATTTCAGCAACAACTCTGTCGGTAACACCTACCTTTAGTTTTCTAATTCGATAGTCTTTGAGTGGCACAGTATAATAATTATTGCTCGGAAGCTTCGCCTTTAAAGAAGTGTTGGTAACGTAAATTTATAACAGTTGATGATAGTTGAAAGAGTGTTGGTCAAAAATAATCTAATGGCTTCAAAAAGTGGAACTAGAGTATAAATTTCTGTGACTGGGCAAAACTGGGACCTGGTAATAGTAATTATTACATTAAAGGTATATTTCGGGCTCGGGTTTTTTGACCCCGGAGTCAGATACTCCTCTTGATTTCATTGGTCAGATCGATTTCCCAAATTTTTTTTTCATTATACTTCGTCTGAATAATCGATGAGCAGAACAATAATTTCCAATACTTAGACAAAAAAGAGGGGGGGGGGGGCTGGGAACAAATTGAAGTGTAGTAGAAGATACCAAAAACATATTAATAGTAAAAAAACATTAAAATGTGAAGTTACATGACCCTAGCATAGCGGGAAGTCTTTCATGCTCCCCGCATCTTTAAAAATGGCCCCATGACTCGGCCCTCGATGAAGATGAGGATGGATTTAAATCTTTTTCCATAGTTTGAATACAGAAACTTGAAAATATGTGTAGAAGTTAATAAGTAAACATATGAAGTGACATAATTAAAAGTTTAAAACAAATAATTTTGAAAACTCAAATTCAGAAGATATAGATTTTTGTTAAAATTAAAATTTAAGAATTAAGTGGATTCGTCATCTACTCTAGGTTCAAGTTTTTTTTATCCAAACCAGATTTATTTTTTTTCTTGAAATATAAATCCTTCAACCTCATCCCTTTTTTTCCAATAATCCTTAACCTTGAGTTTTGCCTTGAGTAAAATCTGCATTTTCAACCCTCTGAGCAGCATTAAATCTTGTAAATTCTTGTTAAATCTTGTATGTTCTTGCCAAATCTTGTAAATTATTATGTTTTCGCGGTACCAGCTTTGTCCTGTCCTGGCTTTCATTATGCAACTGCCATGATTTAAAAATTTTTATTTTGATTTTGTTGGTTTGTTCTTTTTTCAAAAAAAAAATTGGGCAATTAAAAATTCAGCCAATGAAATTTAGGAGTGTCTGACCCCGGATTCATAAAATCCTATTCGGTATATTTCTAATGATAGGTTGCCATATTTTTTGGTGAACGTTTCGAGCAATCAACCTATCTTGACATGTTGCGGGATATGTTTTATATATACTTCTTCACACTTAACTATGGCGATGAACTTTTATTTTTCTTTGTTATAGATTTTTTGTCACTCTGCTGCTCTTGGGGGTCTTATTGGCTTGAAATAGCTCTACGCTGTTGCCTTTTTTATATTATTGAAACTGAAATACATCCAAGACAGGAACATTGTCTATTATTTTTTCGTCAGACAGTCTGAATAAATCAATTTCAATTAATTATAACCCTTTTGTTTTTCTTTATGCGTGTGTGTTCCTCCTTGCAAAATGATTTGTATTTTGCTGCTCGTGGGACGTCTCTTTATTTTATGTTACGCATATTTCCGAATTTTTCTGTTTTGTTTTGGACCTATATGATTTTGAATTCATTCTTGGTTGCATGTCTGGCTGCTCCCGTTTTTCTCTTATCTTTTTGTTTAAGATAACTTTTCTCATTATATAGTCAAAGATAATTGCTTCAGCGTTTTTTTTGAGCGACCTAAAGGCAGTTTAATACTACTGCATGGTTGATTCTTTTTATTCTACTTTCTGAGGTACAATAAATTATCTGTGCCATGAAAACGTTGAACTTTATGTTGACAGTCTTTCCGTAGATTTGTTTAGCTGGCGGTTTTTCATTTTGCCTACACATGAGTTGGTTTAAGATATCTACGTAGTATCTTGCAGTGTAGAACCAAAATTTATATAGGGGTCCTGAAGTTTGAACTAACAAACTGGTTCTTATTGTAATTTTCTATTAGTTTTTTTCAGCCAGTTCGTTTCTTTCAGGCAGAGATTTTGCTCAGAACTTTATCTTTATCTCGTTGTTTCTACAAAGATTTCTCATTTCTGTTACTAAACTCTTTGTTTTGACATGTATACATATAGCCAATTCTATATATAAAAATCATATCACCTTGTTTGCATTATTCAGTTGTTAGATAGGTTGCTTGCTTGGTGAAGTAAAGACACTTTTATTTTGAAACTTGTAAAGGTATCAGTACTAATTACAAAATCAAATTGAACACCTTTACAATTGTTATCCATCATAGCAAAGTCAAAATAAACTATGTTAAGTGGCTGGTCAGGTTTGAATAACTTTGTCTTTAAACTGTGTTTTTTGTTTATTTCAGTCTGTTTCTTCTTTCACAGTGATTAGATTTTGGTATCTCATTACAAGATCTTCTTATAATACTTCATAGTCTTAATAAATCTTTCGTTTGATGAATGACCAAGAAGGACGTTTCGATTTTTTGATGTCTATGAAATAATTTTATTGTACCGAGTTATTTATATGGCATCGTTGATGGCAAATTGATTATTATTGTTTTTGAAAGTTGAAAAATATTTCTGTTTTATTTTTGTTTATCTTCTCCTTTTCTTGTTTTAGGGCTAGCTTGTATTTTTGCCCTCTTAGTCTTCTCGCGGAAATAGGTGTCTATGGCTTTCAGAGAGTGATATAGCAAGACTGCAATCAAAAACAACATATAGTCTGTTTATTGTTTAAATTCCGAAGTTTCTTTGTTGCAAACTCCTTTCATATTTCTAATGTTGTTTATTTGTTGTGTTTGTACGTTCTTAATTTGTTTTATGTAGTTCTTATAATATTTGGATACTAGACGATGTATTACACCTGAACTTAATGTTTCTTGTTCCTACTATGGGCATGGGTTCTAAAAATTACATTCTCAGTAATGAAATTACAGATAGAAGCACCTGTCTTTGGGCTTAGAGTCGTAGATATGGTCCTCCTGTTATCATAATGAATATTTTCATTCCTTTGGTTTTGAATGTTGGATAGATTTTGGCTTGTGTCATTTTTCTTACTTTGATATGACTCATGACATTGTATTCTACTGGTTTTGAAAAGTCGCTTTCATGCAGTAATTTGTATCATGGGTGTTGCTTCTACATATTTTTCATCACCTTTTCTTCTTTCTGATTTTGCTGATTAAATTAACTCTGTATTTTCTCTATTCTTTCTATCTCTGTCAATTTTTTCTACGAATGTTGAATCTTTCTTCAACAATTTTTCGTAATTGAATGTTTCTGGAGATCCTTCTCGGGAAACTTTTAGAATGTGCACTTTCTGATGGTTGGGAAGTATGTCCCCTAACTAATAGATCTTTTCTTCCTTCGCTATGGATCTTTCATCTGCCTATTTTTTTATCCAGGTTGGGTACTTTACTTTCCTGAGTATTCCCCTCCTATTTGAGAATTTCGCCGCATGGCTCAGTATACTAAAACTCCGGTCTCAATGTGGAATCACTCCGTTTCCTTTTTGAAAGTGTTAAAAAACTACTTCAGAGTAAATGTTCTCTTAAAAACTTATATGAAGGCATATATGATATTTTACCTCTCCTGCTCTTAGTGTGGCTTCAGATGTTGCACAAGTTTCGGTAGCGGTACCCTTTGAGATTGCTTCTAGATCACCTTTAAATTGAAGCAAAGCTCTCACTTTGGCTATCCAAGAGAACCACTCACTTTTTTAGTAATTTTAGATGTGTCCTTATTCTCTGTATTCATGTTTTATCTTTTTTCTATTTAAGTTTGTTGCTTTCTGCTGTTAACCTGTTATTTGAGGAGTTTCTATTATTCTACCTTAAAGTTTAAAGCTTATACAGCTAACTAGGATAATGCATCTTTTCTGTATGGTATATACTAAGTCATATTTCTGATATTAAATAGTTAAATAGATTAGTGATCTGAATAGTGGTGTACTAAAGGTATAGAAACGTCTTGTATAACTAAACTAGAATCCAAAGAATTACCTAAAGCACTATTTTGAGTTTTAATATTAATTTCAACCAAATTATTGGTATTATCCAATTCTTTGAGAGTACTATAACTATTATTCTTATAAATGTTTTGCATAATTCGTGCTTTTCCATGCTTTTCCATACTTTGCTTAAATAACTTGCATATAGTACTAAATATTGAGGAATTTGATATTTTGCCCAAAATGTCAATATTCTGCAATATCACTTTGTTAGTGAAAACCACAAGAAACAAATGGCAACACAAGTTCTTTTCGAAGCACCGGCTGGTTTTCTTTTATTCGATGTTAAACCAAAACCTGATATGTCTAATATAACACCATCTCTTACATTCAATTCACTTCTTCCTTTTGAAAGTACTACAGATGCATTATCAGCAACAACAGCACTTATTGACTCTTCCCTTCCAAAACCACTGAAGAAATTTCTTAAAAAGAAATCTAAAAAACATACTCTTGGAGTTGCAGATACAAAATTAGCTGTAGAAATAAAAGACAAACTTGGAATATCTTGTGATAACTCTGACTCTGTAAACGAAATCCTCAGAGCTGTAAGAGCTAATCTTGAAGACCTTGTTCCTGAAGAAGAAAACCAAAACGCTTTTCAAAGAATGAAACTTGGTTTAAGTCATTCTTTGGGAAGATATAAAGTAAAATTTTCTCCTGATAAAGTAGATACTATGATCGTTCATTCTATTGGTTTATTAGACGATTTGGACAAAGAAATCAATACTTATGCTATGAGAATGCGAGAATGGTACGGATGGCATTTTCCCGAACTTGGAAAATTAGTTTCAGATCATATTCATTATGCTCAAATTGTATTGAAAGTTGGTTTAAGAAGTATGTATAAAGAAAGTGGTGACGTCATTAAAGAAATATTTGAAGATAATGACGTGGCAGAAGAAGTATTAAGAGGATGTGAATTAAGTATGGGTACAGAAATATCTGAAGAAGATCTTAATTCAATAAGAGCATTATCAAAACAAGTTGTTAGCTTATCGGAATATCGTGGAAAACTCGCTGAATATTTGAGAAGTAGGATGAATGCTATCGCTCCAAATTTAACAATACTCGTGGGTGAACTTGTAGGAGCTCGATTAATAGCAAAAGCAGGAAGTTTGATGAACTTATCAAAAATGCCAAGTAGCACTTTACAAATTTTAGGAGCTGAGAAAGCGTTGTTTCGAGCTTTAAAGAGTAAGCATGCAACTCCAAAGTATGGTTTATTGTATCATGCGAGTTTAATTGGTCAAGCAGGTGTAAAGAATAAAGGAAGGATGAGTAGAGTATTAGCAGGAAAAGCAGCTTTAGCAACAAGAGTAGATGCACTTGGAGAAGAAGAGAGTGAAGAAAGAGTTGGTTTAGTTATGAGAGAAAAAGTAGAAAGAAGATTAAGGATTATGGAAGAGGGTGATCCTGAAAAGAGAAAAAAGTTACAAAAAGAGTTTAAAAGTTTAGATAGAGAAAAATATAAGAGTGAAAGAAGTGAAAATGGAAAAAAAGTTGTTGTTGAAGAAATTGAGTTAGGAGAAGAAATAGTAACTAAGAAAAGAAAAATAAAAGAAGTTAATGGAAATGAAGTGGAAAAGAAAAAGAAGAAAACTAAAAAGGAAAAGAAAAGTAAAAAGAAAAAAAAGAAAAAGGAGTAGATATTAAAGTGTTATATATTTGACTTCTGTTGTTTTTAGAAAACGTTTTACTTGATCAGGAGTCAAATTTACCATAACGTGTTGAGAGTGATCAAGAGGATTTTCACAACCTATACATACTCTAAATATATCTTGCTCAAGTAACTTGTCATCAATAATACTTTTAACTTTTCCTTTGTTGTTTAAGAGACTCAATAGAGTTAAACAACCTTTATCTTGTGCAATATACTCACTTGCTTGCCGTACTAATCTTAACTTTCTTGCCCCTATTTGTTGCCCAACAATATCTAAGTTTATATTGATATTTTGACGCATACTTATCATATATACTTCATTTTTTTTACTCTTTACCAACAAGTTATGACTACTGTGTGCATACGGTCTATCCCCAGGCTGATATCCTGGGCGTTTTGTTAAATCTTCTTGTTCCCATTGAACACCCATATCTTTTAATAAATCTCTTACTCGTTTTCTTCCTTCTTCAAAACTTATTTCTTTTTCTTGTTGTGTAAACTCTACTTGTATAATTTCTCTTCCAGTTTCTTTGATAAACTTTTCCAAAGTATTTAAAGAAATACCAACAGTTGCTTTATTTGTTAAAGGGTGGAAATATAAAGTTTCAGTTGGATCTACCTTTTTAGGAAAAATAAACTCAACAAGTTTTTCTTTATCTTCAGCAAGTGAAAAAGGTGAAATATTTCCACCTTTTATGTTCAAATATTGAACTAATTCTTCTTCAGTGGCTTGTCTAACGGCTGACTTCAGCTTTAAACCTAGGGAGTTTGACAGAGCCGTGGTTAGCTGTTTGTAATCTATCACTGTCTCATGTGGAACGCTTAACAAAAAGAAATGTTTTTTTCCACCTGAAGCTTTTCCTCTAAGAAATAAATTTTTAAACACATATGTTGAGTTTTCAAGTGAAAGTTTAGAAAGTAGATCAGGAATAGTTGGTGTTGGATCGTGTAGTTTTTTATATGAAAATGGTTTGGATAATAAAGTTTCAACATAAAATATTTTTTGCTCTGTTGATAGATCATTTGTTTCTTTTGTTTCAAGCGTAAATTTTAACTTTGGTTTTTCTTTTGGAGTTTTTTTTTCGTGAACAGGTTGTTCAGAAGGAAAGAATTCAGTTTTACGAATAGTAGAAAACTCAAGGTCTAAATCAACTTGTGAACCTGCTTTTCTTTGCCCAGAAAAATATCTATCATATTTTGAAAGAGATAACTGAGGAAGATCCAGGAACCTTTGAATAAACTGCTCTAGCTTTTGATAATTTTCTTTTTGTTCTTTTGAAAGAATAAACGCAATAAATGGATAACACAGTTTAAATACTTCAACTTGTAGGAGTGTTGGTATTTCAAATTTTTTATCGGTATTAATAGTATTTTCAAGGATATTTAGTAGAGAAAATATAGTATCATTACCAAGTATTGTATCTCTCGCTCTTAGGAGATGTGAAGATGTCTCAATTTCAATTCTGGAGCATAGGCGACATATTGAATATGAAGATTTATTATTTATAAGAATAGTTTGAAGAAAAGAAAAATCTTTATCTGGAAAAGAAGTGGATAAAGATGGTTCTGGAATTGGATTAAGTATCTTCTCAAGGTTTTCAAATTTCATGTTTTTTTGGTTGAATTTGAATATTCTCTAATATGATTGGATGAATTAACCAATAGAAAATGGATATATAAAACGAATTGTTAAACGATGGATTTACCAAATGATGATTTTTTAGTTTTAGAAATTTCAGAAAGATTATGTTTTGAGCGTGAGAAAAAAGATAAAGAAATAAGAAAGAAAAAAGAACAAAAAGAATTAAAAGAAGAGCTTGATCAGCAAGCACATGTGAAAAAGGAAAACAGGAGAAGAGAGTTTTTGGAAGAGCAGGAGTTTGCTAAACAAGTGGAAAGGGAAATGAAAGAGAGAGAAAGAATGGAGAAAGAAAAGGAAAACAAGAAAAGAAATGATTATCAAAAGCAGAAAAGGTTAAGTCTCGAATTGTTGAATCAGAGGAGGAAAGAAAAAGTAGAACAGAAGAAGAGAGAGATGAAAGAGAGTCGGGCAGAACTGGAAAAATTAAAGAGAGAATTACAAAAAGAGAGAAAAGAAGTTCAGTTAAAGAAACAAAAAGAATTAAAACAATTTAGAAAAACAATTGAGGAGAATGAGCGCTATAAGAAAATTCAGTTAGAGAACTTGAAAAAACAGACTGAAGAAGACAAAAAAGCACAAGAAGAATATTTTGCCAAACTTGAAAAAGAAGACAAGAGGCGAAAAAAAAACTTAGAAAAGTTAAAAAATAAAGCTGCTAAACAGGAAATGATTCAACAAAAAGCTATGGAATCATTTCATGAGGTAAAATTAGTTAAAGAAGTTTCTGAGACTGGTTTTCTCATTGGAAAAGAAGGAGTAAAATCTGCTCATGATAGAAAGAAAATTCGAGATGAGTTTCGACAGGCACTTGCTGATCAAGTAAAACAAAAATATCAAAATAAATTAAATGACCATGAAAATGAAAAAATAGAAGCTTTTAATAAAAAAAAGATTTTTGTCAACATGAACTGGAGATGTTTCAGAAACAGGAAAAATGGAGAAAAAAGCAGATAGATTATCGTAACACGTTGGAGAAAGACATAATGAAAAGACATCGGGAAAAAGTATACTTGAGTGACGAAACTAAAATGTCGGAGGAGGAAAAGGAGCTAAACAAGAAGTTGACCAATAAGGTTCTTCAGGATCCTGTCATGAGAGAAATGATTTCACAGAAACTGCATACAATAAAAAAAAAGGATGCGGGGAAAAGTTCATCTCTAAGAGTACGTAAAGATTTTTACTACTAGACATTTCAAACGAGCATCAGCAATATAGTATTTAAGAAATCACACTTTAATAAGTAATTTTTTCTACTGGATTATAATATAAGCTATATTGAGGAATGAATTCTGATACTAGATATCAATGAAGGAGAGTTCTTCCATAGTTTACAATATTACTTTAACTTAGCTATCTGAGTTAGTCTTGCACCTAGCGGAGTTGTCTGAGGAAAAAAATATCAATACTAAAATGATATTATCAAAATTTTGGAATCTTTATATTCCTAAAATGATATTTGATTTTTATTGATATATCAAAATTCCCCAAATGATATTTAGGCCATATGACCTAATGCCCTATTACCCAATCTTGGTTGTGTTTTCAAATTTTCATTGTTTTGAGCCCCAAAATATGCGTTTCTTGAAGAAAGAAAGAAACTGGAGAGAACCAATCGAAGTGAGTTTATATTGTAGAGTCGACATGTTCATTGCTGTAACCGCATTGTATTCGCTATTATGGATTAACTATCTAAAAATGCAAATATGTAAGCCTAAAGTTGACCAAGAAGAGTCTCTTCTGGCCCAAGCTTAAGTTTTAGGTGTTAGTTTGTATTTTTTTTTAGTTTTACAACCAGCTTGATGGAAAATAAACTTCAAAGCTATAAAATTAAACTTATTGTTTAAACAGAGTAGATGCACTTTGGCTTCTCACAATGAAGTTTAAAAAATTGTTACTTCTACCAGAACCTCAATATATATTAAAACAAAAGTACCCAATTCAAAACAGCTAAGTTACTTAAAGCTAAAGCTCAATCTACTCAAATTATATGTGGGAGGGGAGGAACCCTGTGGAAAAAGAACCCCTCCTAATTTCTCTTTATATACTACACATAAAATTATTTCGTATTTAGATCCGGTTCCAAAAAGCTTTAACTCCCTCGCTTCCATCAACATCCTAAAATAGTGGTAATTGAGCACTTACTTGTGCGATAATGTCCTCCTACTGCAGTTGGTGGCGATGCGAAAGATGAATCGTTTTTCATGGCTTCGACTTTCTATGAACTGTAAAAGCTGTCACGGCACTAACATGGAATATTTCAAAGTGAAAATTTCAGAAAATATCAAGAACTCAAAGTATCAAAATATAAAAAAAATGGGCCATACAGCCAAAACCTCAAATGATAATCATAACAGTATCAAAACTCACTTAAAGTAAAATCAAAATCCTCAAAATTCGTTTGAAATATAATGATAATATCAAGCGGCACCCCTACTTATACCCAAAATGCTATATTTCCCTCTGAAAAGCTAAATGGAGTTACTATATGCAAGTAGTTTCAAAACAAGAAACATTTCAACGAATCTTTTTAGCATTACTACATATTGTTTGGTTTTATTTCCTATGGTTGGTAGATTTTCGGCCTATATATTCCATAGCAATCATAATTATCTCGAGCTGACCTCATTCTATAGACTATTATTTTTGTACCAATATATTCTGTAACTATTCTTCACGATATTTCTACGAAAAAAACGAGTCAAACTCGTTTTGTATATCTCCCTGGTTTCTAGATGAGATCGGATAACGCCATTGAGACTAATGACATTTTGACTCTGGGTCGATGATATTTTTCTTCTCGCCAACGTAACTATCAATAAAATACCACTACTATCATTATTGTGAATATATGAAAAAACATAGGATAAAATAAGTCTTTCATATATCATATTATATTAATATTGAAAACATCGATACAACAGATTACAAAATAACTCTATTCTTTACATTACTAAATCTATTAAAATAGCACTTCGATTTATTATTAGAGCAATAAAGCCAAACTAAAAAATAAGAAATATAATATTTTTTTCAGAGTGTAAGACGTTCTTCTTAATTCAGGAGAGGAAACAAAAGAGAACAGGAATTGCGAAGGGTAAGTATACTTACGAGCATTCAGCGTTCATGAAAAAGCAAAGATATTCAAGAAATCATTTGACTACCAAGAGATACAATGGCTTCATATACATGAGTAAACATTGTTATTAGTAACTCTAAATATATTAAATTATTTAAGTTCTTGACAATGGAAGCTAACATTCCTGGCTATAAGTAACAACATCCTTCAAGTTTCGGAACTAAGAAGCCAAACAATGAATCAGCTAAAGACATTTTTTACAGCAGCACTCAATCAAACTACTTAAATCATGATCATGTACTTATCGCAATTCATTGAATTATTAAAGTATCCTAATTTGTATTTTAGACAATTGGTTTATCCTATGGAATGGAATATTTATATTGAATATTTCCTACACAGATGCCTTCAGGGTATTACAAGATAATGCAGGGAAGGGTTGGTCTCTTCTAGTAGCACCAAAATATAATAAATCTTACTATATTCATTCAACAATTCTTAGATGTGTTTCAGTTTATGGTCATTTTAGCATCTAATTGCATAGCTAAGGAGGGGCTTTACCTCACTTCTGTTAAAGATAAATTAAGATACCCAAAAGGTGAAGTGAACATCTACGCAGTTGACGTTTCGAACTAAGAAACATGATAGACCTTAGTTTCAGTTATTAATGGGTAAGGGACATCCCATGTAAGATTTTGGATTCAAGAAACTCAGCATTTTCTAAGATTCAGGCGACATGCATTTATGGATGTTAGAATTTGAAATAATGAACTGAAGTTCACGAAACCAGCTTCCAACATGTTACGTCATTTTGCTCATCCCCAGTTTCAATATACCAATTTTCAAGGTACATCTTAAAGGTTACTGTAGTTCCTGAAAAAGAAAAATATATAGTATTAAACCTCCTCGCCAATGAGCTTTCTTGGTCTTATGTTTAGGTACTACTTGTGCCGAATAACAGTAATAAAGAAGCTTCACATTAGTGTACATTCTTAGGATAAATAAGTGTCTATTGTTGTATATATCTATCCGAAGCAAGTTACAGGATTATTCAAAGTTACAGATAAGTAGTATCAATGGCTTGAGTATTTTTCCAATATAGAAGACATCACCAATCAAATTTTACTGTAGATGCACCGTTTTGGGGCTTTAATTGCGTGTGATTAAGGAAAACAATTTCTCCTGTCGGTATAGCTACATATGAAAAGCAAAAAAAAATGGTCCGTAATAAATCTAAGTTGGTAATTTAATCTACAAGAATATAGAGATCATACCTTTTGTCTAGTAGAGCATATAAATATAGGTAGTAGACGTTGTATTCACACGGTTTTAATGAACACAAAGCACTATCTCGTTATTTAGCAACTACTTACATGCTCATAATGCTCTATATAATAGAGTCATTCTTCTATTTTTTTTGGTTGAGTAAGTGTAAATTTGTATTACTCGATGAAAACAGGTACTATTATCTACAACACGTTTCTATCAAATGTACCAGCGGGTACTCTCATATCTGATTCTTGATAGGTAATAATTTATAATCTACAGATTGTATTAAAATAACTATGTATTACTTTTGAACATCAATTGGGGAGCCTATAAAAACAGAATTCGCCCTTATATATTAGTTCGGGTTCTAGGCATATTTAATTTAACTACAGAAAACCAACTAAGAAAAGGAAAAAATACAGACTAGAATTGTAAAAAGTTGAACACATTCTGCTTCACAAATGAATTAAATTTTAATTTGGCTATATTTATGCCCTTTTCACATTTTCTCGGCTATTGTTGCCCATCTATTTTACTCAAGAGCATCTATTTTGCCTGTAGCAAATAATTATCTTAAAATTAGTTTCTGTGAATATACTGTTAGATTCTCTTGATCTAAATTTTATTCTCAATTTATTTCCAAACAATAAGCTCTATAATACTTTTTTTATGTTTTTTCTTTTTACTATATTTGCTTATCTATAACAGTTTCTTCACAGAAGATAAGCTTCTTAATCTCCTTAGATTGAGATTTGTGCATTGCCGTTATTCAAATAGTTTCTGTATTATATTAAAGATTATAATATTCATGAATTGTGATATTTAAAATGAATATAAAAAGATGTTCACTTATTCTTAATATCTCAAGATTTTGGTGAACAAGAAACTTTTAATCCATTTAACATTGCCCAAAATATTTCTTGCCACGTCATCACTTGATTTAACTAACTATGGTATCACCCTTTCCTAGCCGTTATGAAAAATGTTAATAAGAATATCTAACCGTTAGATTAAATCAGCGGTTTCAAATCAAATTCAAACAAAAAAGAAAGAAAGAAAAAAAAACTTGTCTTAATTAACAAGTGAAATATGCGTGAGTGTTTGTTAATCCATTTAGGCCAAGCTGGATGTCAGATTGGGAATGCTTGCTGGGAGTTATTTTGTTTGGAACACGGTATTCAGCCAGATGGACAAAAGCCAGATTCAGGAACTGATGACGTAGATAATGACGATCCAGTGCAGAGTGATGATTCATTCAGTACGTTCTTTAGTGAAACTGGAGCAGGAAAGTATGTTCCTCGTTGCGTTATGGTTGATCTAGAACCTACCGTCGTGGATGAAATTCGTACTGGGACGT
Organism: Labyrinthula sp. Ha; assembly: GCA_015227615.1. Taxonomy (NCBI): domain Eukaryota; class Bigyra; order Labyrinthulida; family Labyrinthulaceae; genus Labyrinthula; species Labyrinthula sp. Ha. Next base: position 98,533 of record JAALGZ010000059.1, read on the forward strand.
ATAGGCAGCTGTACCATCCAGAACAGTTGATATCTGGAAAAGAAGATGCCGCAAATAACTATGCGAGAGGACATTACACCATTGGAAAGGAAATTGTGGATCTCGTCCTGGATAGAATCAGAAAGCTTGCGGATAATTGTACTGGGTTACAAGGTTTCATGGTGTTCCACTCTTTTGGAGGTGGAACTGGAGCAGGATTTGGAAGTTTATTACTGGAAAGACTCTCCATTGACTATGGGAAGAAATCTAAGATCGAGTTTGCCGTATATCCCTCTCCACAGGTGAGCACTGCTGTTGTGGAACCATACAACTCAGTGTTGTGCTCTCACACGATGCTGGAGCACTCGGATGTAGCTTTTATGATTGACAACGAGGCACTGTATGACATCTGCAGGAGAAATCTGGATATTGAGAGGCCTACCTACACAAATTTGAACCGCCTTGTTGCCCAATGCATTTCCTCCATCACGGCAAGTTTAAGGTTTGATGGACAGCTGAATGTTGATTTAACAGAATTTCAGACAAACTTGGTACCTTACCCGAGAATTTCGTTTCCATTGTGCTCTTTTGCACCAGTAATTGCAGCTGAGAAGGCTTATCATGAGACTATGAGTGTTGCTGATATCACTAATTCAGTGTTCGAACCTGCTAACATGATGGTCAAGTGCGACCCAAGACATGGGAAGTATATGGCCTGTTGCATGATGTACAGAGGTGATGTAGTACCAAAGGATGTTAATGCCGCTATTCATACGGTGAAAACTAAGAGAACCATTCAGTTTGTTGACTGGTGCCCAACTGGTTTCAAAGTTGGTATTAATTACCAGCCACCAACTGTAGTACCAGGTGGAGATTTGGCAAAAGTGCAGAGAGCTGTAACAATGATTAGTAATACTACGGCCATTGGAGAAGTAACAAGTAGAATGGATCATAAATTTGACTTGATGTATGCAAAGAGAGCTTTTGTTCACTGGTATGTAGGAGAAGGTATGGAAGAAGGTGAGTTTTCAGAAGCTCGAGAGGATCTTGCAGCATTGGAAAAAGATTACGAAGAAGTAGGTGCTGAAACTGCAGATGGAGAAGGTGAAGAAGAAGGAGAAGAATACTAAACTGCAAAAGGAGATACTTTGTGTAAACTATTTGTTTCGTGTTCAGTCATATTAACAGTGAAACATTTGTTACGCAAACAATTTATAATGGGAATAATATGTAATACTAATGACGTCATTATATACTAGTCCAAAAAAACGTAGAATAAAGAAAATACAAAGAACTAATCAATTTACCAAATGTAATCAATTTAATTCAAAAATAAAATAAAATGAATCCAAATAATTTTATATCTGCTCTTGATTCACATATGAAAGAAAAAATATCTTCTGGTGATGAAGCTTTTCTTAATCAGTTATTTACTATCACAGTTGTTTTAAGAGCACAAAATTCACAGTGGTCAAGAGATGGAACAGAATATCACATATTAAACGAAGTAAATTTTCAAGTAGACTGTAAAAATATATTTACTTATTTTAATATATATGAATGGTATGAAGAACTAAAAAAGTTTGGTTTTGCTATATTTCGTAAAGAAGGAAGAGTTATAGTAAGACATAAATATTTTATTAAAGATAAAGTTCATTTAATGAAAGATATAGTTAAGAATATGTAAACTCTTCTTATTTCATGTAAACAAATTTATATTTTTTCTCTACATTTCATTCATTTTTGGAACACTTTCTGGAACAAATATAAAAATAAAACTAACCATATGAATAAAAAAAAACTTCTTTCAAGCTCTGCTATTATTAGAATATCAAAAGCAAGAAAATTATTTAATGAAAAACAAAAAATAAAAACTCATGAAAATAATTTTATAACAAAAGAAGATACTTTTTCAGATGAAACACAAATAATAACTCTTCGAAATGTTCTTCCTAGTTTTAATAAACTTATGGAATCTGATACTCACTCAACTCTTCCTCCTCCTCTTCCACCAAGAAATCATAAAAAATATAAAGATATAAGTTTTTTTCCTAGAAATAGAACTTTACAAGAAGTTTCACATAGAGAAAGTTTTTTAAGTCCACATCCATCAAAACAAAGTACATTTGATATAAGAAAGTTTGGTATGCCAAAAAGAAATAAATTTAATAAGAAAGTATTATTGAGTATATTTGCTTTTTTTATTATTTGTGGTTTTATATTTTATTTTGTTTTGAGAAAAGAAAAGAGGAAAAATTTTGTTTGTAGTGAAGAAATATTAGCAGAAAGTTCTTTAAGATTAAGAAGTGTTTTTGCAGAACAAGAAGGAAATGAAATTAGAGTTGAGAATTTAGATATTGAATGTCTTGGAAGTTCTTCTTTTTCTTTTTTATCTTCTGAAAGAGAAATTAAACAAATTTCTTTTAAAAATAGTTCACTTAAAATTATTGAAAAAAATACTTTTAACTTTTTTCAAAATTTAGAGTTATTAATATTTGAAGGAAATAAACTTGAAAAGTTTGATGATCAGCAAATTCTTAACTTGAAAACACTGATTATTGACAATGAAAAATTAAATAAACTTCCTATTGAATTAGGCGCAAGTCTTAATCACTTACAACTACGAAATTTACCTAATTTGAATCTTGAAACCTTACCAAACTTTTTCTATGAAGCTCGATTTGAACATTTAGTATTTTCAAATACGAATATGAACGATAAGACAATGAAAACATTAAAAAAAAGTTTAAATGCTTTTGTTAAAACTTCAGAAATACCTCCATTTAGGTTTTCTGAAAACTGTACATCCTGTCTTTTTCAATTAGAAAAACAAGAATTTACTACATTACCTTCTGAGTTATTTTCTTCAAAATATTTAAATACATCCAAAGTGCACATAAAAATTACAGAAAACGAAAACCTTAATCAACTTCCTTCAAATCTGTTTACAGGACAACAAAACTTACCAGCTCGTTTACATCTCTCTTTTCTCCCAAAACTCACATCTCTTCCATCTTGTATTCAACAATTTACTTCTATCCAAGAACTTAATTTACAAGACTCTGGTATTTCTTCTATAGAAGAAAATTTCTTTTTAGGTTTATCTTTAGAAACTTTGGATATATCAGAGACTCCTATTTCGTTTGAGTGTACAGATGAAAACTCGTTTCGTATTCGTTATGGGATATCCCCAGATGTTAATATTTTGGGGTTGAGTTGCACTTGACGACTTAGTTTCACGCTGCATAGTTTTCTAATAAAAAAAAACACTATTCTACACAAAAATTGTTTTTAAAAACCACTCCATCCTTCATATACTTCTAACTTTTGCTTCTTTTGACTCTGGTTAAAAATATGTAATGGATCTATTTCTTCATATTGTTCTTCTCTTGGTCTACTTTGTCCAACTTCAACAGAAATATCCACATGAAACTTATCTGGTGTAACTGAATTTGCACTATCATTTGAAAGGTGACTATTTAGTCGAACTTCTTTTCCTACACCAACAAGTGGTGTTGGTCCATCTTCTTTAACTACAACCTTATGCCTTCTATCTTCTAACTTCCTTAATTTTGAGTTTAACCTAATCCCACTATTCTCTCTTGTAACAACAGTCTCTACTAAACTACTTTTAGCATATTTTCCAAAAATGTCTCTCCTACTCTCATGAAATCCGTTCTTTCTAAACCCTTTTACACCTATTGTTATTCCTTCAATATCTTTAAAACATTCCCATATTTGTTTTTTTCGTAATTCTTTTAATAAACTTGATTCTACATCAGCAGGAAATGGTTTACGTCCAATTAAACCACACACATGAGCTGTTAATACCCTACGGAATGATTCTTCAGGTTGTTTAAGAGAAGCTTTACGAGTTGATTTCCAAGCAAGATAACAAGGGGTTGATAGAATAGCTGAAGCATCATGAGATTTAGGATCTACATATGACATAAAGACTGCAAATGATGATTTCGGGTTATGATTATTCATTATTTAAATTTCTTTTTGTTGTCCTTTTTTATTTTTAAAATTGATTAAGTGATTTGATTGGTATAACTTAATATTCTATCCAATCATATTATTTTATTTATTACCATGTTTGTATTGGATTATTGAATAGCAGTTTAAATAATTTAAAAGAGTCGAATTATTTTTATGCGATTAATTACACAAAAATTTCAGATGATAAATTTATTTAGTAATATAAAGAATTAATTCGTTTAAATTATTTGGTTAAAACTTTACTTTAGGAAAAAACACATAAAGAGTTTTTTTGTTTTTATCCGTGTAAAGATAACTTTGGCTGAGAATAGACTAAACCCTTCTTTTAGTGATATAGTACTTTTTGAATTGAGAAAAATATAAACCTTTAAGAGCTTTGTCGGTTTCATTGTAACATCAAACGTAATATGTTAGTTCCCTTGAAATTAGCTCATCTCTCAGTTCGAGAAGTGCTTGTAAACATATTTAAATTTTAACCTCATCATGCTCTGTTTTCAGCAGATTAAATTGAAATTTCCCTCACAGTATTCACTTCAAATTAGGAAATGAAACGACATGATTGGTAGGTTTAAGCCATGATCCAGTAAAAACTAGCAGGTGGCTAAGTGGTTTGGCTTTGAAAGAGTGAGCACTAGGGATAAACCCATTCCCCAGAAACTCAGCTTTTACATGTTATTTCCAAAAGATGAAATAAGTAAAGCAAAGCAAACAAACGCCTAACACCTTTATGCTATACCTGCTCTAGCACCGTTTTATACAGCAACTAAAGGCATTTCATTAAAAAAATGAAAGAACGCAAGGTTTAGAAACTGTTTTTAAGTTAACCCTGGCATCAGTGAGTAACTGATTTGGTTAGGATATTGTAGTTTTGCTTTCAGGGCTGAGTGCAGCTACTAGAGAATAAATTAATCATAAAGTCAAAGAAGAGCTCCGGTAAGAACCTGTCGAGAAGTAAAAACTTTAAGAAAAAAGTAATTGGCACCGGTAGAGCAAAATATTCAAGCTATGCTGGAGCAAGAGAGCAAGTTTATGTATTATAAAAATTTTATTAAAAAATTAAGTACATACTGTAACTGGCAAAGTTTAACCAGTTCAAGAATTTAATACCAGAACTAAAGTATAGCAGCAGTAAATTCATATTTATGATTAAATTGTAAGTTAACATAATATTTGGCAATCAATTATCATGCATGAAACTCATATTTCAGAAATTACGTGTACTGCAATTTTTTTTCATATTTTTTTGTTTGATGAGAGATACTTAGCTACGTTGGAGTCTTAGAGACGGCTATCCAACTATCCTTGAATTCGTTGATTAGGCTATTAACATGGCAAAGAGCATCCATAGGAAAATCTTGAGAAGAGAATAAGTTGTGTGGCATCAACCCGGTGATGGTTGATATTTTGTGCATTACTCAGGGAAATAGCATACAAAACAACTGTATCAGATACGGGTCGGATTCGATAAGGGTTATCAATAATTATTTGAAGTTCATTTTGATTCTGATCACCAATAAAAGACTTTGGATGTTGATTCTTATCAAATGATTCTGATTATCAATAATAGATTAGGCTACATTGCCTAGGACCAGGCGATTCATAGGCATATATGATATTCTTCTACCTAGGTGTATTTACCGAGAGAGTCTTAACGAGAGTTTCTCAAGAAGAGCTCTCTCGTTATCCCGCTATACTGATATTTGATAGAATCCCTCTGGAGAAGCTCTAGTTATCTCGCGAGATCTAACAAGAGAAATATTTTGGGGAAATGGATTTTCGTCGCCTGCGCCAACACTTAGTACAAAATTTTGGTACCAAGCAAAAAAAAAACAGAAATACAACAGAATAACAAAAGTTGTAAGAGCTAAGCGCTAAAGAATGTAATATTTCACTTAGCTTCTATAACTCTGGATTTGTATTATGGTAGTTAACGGTTGGGAAAGTAGTACAATATTGGATTACTAAGAGATAAGTTGACTAAGAATATCCAAGAAAAGTGAAGTTTTAATGACAAAAAAATATTATATCTTAATTTGATCAATTATTGAGACATACTTGAAGAAGATATAGCTAAGTGAAATTACACTTGGCCAGTTTAAACACGCAGATTAGTACACGGCTGCAGTTATTACTGACTTTTGAATTAGTGCTCTTGAAACTATACCTAGGTTTATTACTTTTATGTCCTGAGAAGGTTATACTTCTTCATTTTTTAGAGTTTTGTGAGGTTAAAGTTCAAAGAAAACTTTGCTTGCTCAAGTTAATTTTACAACACTTATACATTTAAGTTTTTTATGTTGTGGAAGTTAGAGCGAAGACTTTGAATGCAAAATAAATAAAACTTTATTTGTTAAAACACGGGAAATCCCGAAAGACAAGAACCCTGAAGACAGTCCAATAAACTTTCCCACTTTCTATTATATATGTATCAGTTTAACTCAAGTATTAGAGCTTAATTTAATGTGTTATTGCTTTGTCAAAACCCTCCAGTTTTTCAAATCACATCTCAGAATGAACGTATCATCTTGAAGTGACTTCTTACCTTTATACTAACTACTTACAAGAGAAAATACCCTTTCGTTATTGACAGAGGTAGAGTCAGTTGTATATGATGATTTTACATTAATCATGCTGACTTCTGCAGCATTTTTTCTTTTTGTCAATTTAAGTTGGTAAAAAATCAAAACAGAATAGATAAGAAAAATTAAAAATACAACGTTTTTGAATGATGTGTTTTAGGCTTTATAACTCTTAGTCGTTGCTTAATGTTAGCTGAATTGGAATGTGAAAATTTTAGACAATATTGGGCCATAAATGATTTAATTTCGTGAAGGCTTCTCTCGTTATATCGCAATAGAATTTTTTGGTAAAATCCTTTTCGAAGAGCTCTAGTTATCTTGACAAATTTGCCTAACCTGAAAATCAGGCTTTAGCTGTTCAGGAACAAAAGGATATGGGGTTTAGTAGTTGTAGGTCGAGGATGAAGATACCGGATCAAGTTAAAGACGGCGAGGGACAGTTGCGGAAAGTGAAGTGTCCTATTTGAAAACAGGGACGTGGAATGAATGAGTTTCTAATGGCAAAAACAAGTTTTAAGTAATAAGGAAGTCTTAAGAATATAAAAGATCAGGTTTTAAGAGGATTTAAAGAACAAAAATCCTAGTTAGACCACATGGTTAAAACTATGTAGTATAGACTCCTGTTTTTTTGATTTTGTACATACCTATGTTCATTTATTTTAAAAACGTTCCATCCTTCACGAGAAAATAAATTTACCGGGCTCAATTTAATTTTTGCTAGTTTGGGCCTGTTTGAGACGTGTTTCATCGGTTACACTTTAGAAACTTGTGTTATTGTGTGACAACTTTGTGGCTTTGATTCCTAATTAGAATATATAGGACTTTTCCGGAGAATTCCATATTCTCAAACTTACGGCACAGATGCCACATAATTCTGAGAGATATCTTATTTGGTTAAGCTGTAACCTATTTGTAGAGATGGGAAATACAGGGCGGCTTGCTGGGAGGGCTGAAGATACTGCTGAATAAAAACATAGCAAGGCAAGAACTAGAGAATTCAAGAACAGTAGGAAACAGTAAAGGACGGGTTGGGTGCAATAAAAACAAGATCTTTTAAAAAAATACAAATATCGAGGAGATAAAAAATTAGAGAAAAAATAAGAAGAGGTTATGCTTTTAAGTATAACTAATTCAAGAGCAGAAAATATTAATAACTGTAAAAGCTTTTATAGTAGCGGGTGTTGCAGCGGAATCGATTCATCGTTAATGAAGCCCTTGGTAGTACATATATCCTAGGGTGTCACTAGCTAAAGTAGACCTTCTAAGCTTAATGGAGAAAAATAATCTAAACCTAGTGTTGACTAGTTGCTAATATTGAAGAGGTATATTTTAAGTTTGTCTTTATATTTTAGTGGTTTTGTTAAAAGCTTAAGAAAATACAGTTCGGTGAAACTCCTATTCCCTATTTCTAGTATTCTAAATACAAGACAATACCTAGAATACTAAAATTTTAATACTGACAGGGAAATTCCAAAAGGTGTTTTTCGTATAATAACAACTTAACCCTCTCACGTAGGTTTCAAAGTCCATGAGCAAGATTGTCAGCTTTTCTGCAAACCACTAAATGAAACTAAGAGGTAGCTTCACTTGGAATCAAACTTTACTGTATTGATCTTTGATACCATCTACTTCCAATATTCTATTTAGAAAAAAATATCTCACTTTAGCTGTAAATGCTTTTTAGGTTTGATTGTTTAAATTTTTCTCATTTCAAGCATTGGTTTCTTATCAGATTAGATGAATTTTCTTAGAGCTAAGTTGAATTACACATGAGTTATTCATCAAAATCCTCAGTGCCAATAATATATTCTTTAATTTATCGAAGAAAATAAGGAGAATTAGTGGTTACATGATCTATTTAATATTTACAACTTCTTTATTACTCAGTTAAATAAATTTAGCTATACTCAAACTAAACCATGTCAGAAGACAACTCATCCATAAACCTTCTGGTCAATACATCCATAGTACTTTTCAACCAAGTCTTATTTATAAATTTTAAACCAAGCTTTTTTTGTTGGTAAAAACATACCAACAATCTTATCAGCATCGAAAATTAATCTTGCAAAATATCGATGCAACAAAATATTTTTAGTTGATTTTCCTTTTTATATTGAAGCACTGCTGTTAAAAATGCTATCAAGTTGATTGGTTTTTTTAATTTAGTATAGTCCTCAGTATGTCTTGAAGGTCTAATTCTCATATATTTTAATATAGGAATCAATTCAGGAACAATTAAACTATTTCTTTTTCTTGGATCTACAAATAGAATTAAATTATGTAAAGCAACTTTTAAGACATATTCCCTTTACTGCTAAATATATTCTTTGAGAAGAACATCGAATATAGTTTTCTTATAATTCCAGTATCAATATATTTTCTATATCGAGGAAAAATTTCTGAATTCAATCCAAGAGCAAGTTGATGAAGATGTGAATCCCGAATGAAACATCCTAAAACTTGAGCAATAAAGGAAGGTGCAAAAAATATAAAATTAGTTTCTTCAGATAGATCAAGATTTTTGTGGTAGAAAATAATTCCTGCTTTTGAATAAATCTTAAGCATATTTTCAATATCTTCACCTGTAAAGTTACACAATTTTGTTTTAATTTTGAACTTTTTCACACTTATATAATTAGATTCTTCTCTACAATTATCCAGAAATAAAACACAAACACAAGGTAAACTTAACTCAGTCTAATCTTATTTGCTAAAAATGTATCTTTTTTTGCAAAGCTTATAAGTCTTTCATGTATTTCAAAAAGAGTTTTAGAAAAAGGATTTGAATTCTCAATGGGGAAAAAACTAACCTTCTCACTTTCTGGTACTTGAAAATCAGTATAAGGCTCAGAAAGAAGCTTAGAAACTTTAAATTTGGTCCTTTCTAGTTCTTCTTTCTCCTTTTCCCTAAGAACTAGCTTTAAATTAGTTCCAATAAAAATAATAGGTGCTCTTGGTACACTCTTGACAACAGCTTTAAACCAAAATTTAATTCTATTTATATCGTTGTTACTTTGTTTTGTTAAGTTAAATGCAAAAGCATAAACTGCATTTGGATTCATATAAACATGATGAAGAGAGGGAAAAAACTTCTTGACCTCAAAAATCGGAAACACGATAGAAAGGACTCTTTGACACAAAATTTTTAGTTACTTTCGTAAAGTAGTGTTGTAGTAAGTCTTTGGTTTTCTAGAGAAATTCTCAGTTAGTTAGTTGCTCTGTCCTAAACAGCCAATTGTACTGAATACTACAAGTTACTCACTAGCAACCACAACAAAAACCATCCAAGCATATATCTTTCGGAGGAAGAAGAAATATATCTGATAAAAGAATTGACAAGCAATAGTATATGTAACACCAATTATCTAAACAAAATTCACTCATTTCCCCTCTTATTTTCTTTTTTTTTGTTATTGTCTTTTTTTTACTCTTACGTGAAAGGATGTTGAGTGGTAATTCAGAATTTGTTGCGACTTTTTGCATCAAACTTTGAGCTCAAACTTCTGAAACTTTTCTTCTTAAACTTCTGATATTTACTGTTTAACTGGACGAAAAAAAATCTAGAGTATGTCATCTTCACTCAACTGTTTTGTATTTTTATAAAGCTTGACCTCAATACACTTACATGTTCTAGAAATAATCTTTCTTCTATTTGCTGGACTTCCTATTTCTGCAACCAAATTTCTTGTGTTTTTTTGAGATGCGGCGCACCGTCCTCATGTTCAAGCAATTTTTCTAACAGTTTCTTTTCGGTAATTCCCATCCGTACCCTTCCACAATGCTGGGTTCACCAGATATCAATCCATCCTTCCCAACTCTTTAGCCCAGTCAACAAGGGAGCTGAGTCAGAGTTCTTCAAACTTCCTCGGTGACGAAGGAGCTAAACTATTCATGACCAGGAGGCTCTGTTGATCGCGTGACAATAAAACCCGGTATTATAAGGAAAGAGGAATTCATGGATTTATTTTGCGCACCATCTTTATACCACAGCAGGAGGCCGGATGTATTCCATTAGATCCTGAACTTTTCTTCATCGAAAGAAAGAAAGCTGTAGTTATTTGGACAAGGATTGGAACGCACGAATATCATGGTTGAGAATGGGATTGGAAGTATATGAGTCTGGAACTTTAGGATAAGGTAGTGTAGCTCCAGCCCCGCCTTGTGTTATTGATAGTTCTTAACTTCGTTTCTCAGTGAACTGGTTGGAGGAGTTTGGGGACTTGAGTGCATGTCCGCCTAACAAAGTTTTGTGGAAGCAGGAAAAGAATACTGCCTGCTGAAAACCTGGTGTAGGAGTTATAGAAAGAGAGAAAACGTACGAGTCTGTGGGAAAAGAAGATATGAAGAAGAAAACAAGCGGCGAACAGGATAGAAACCACAGAAAGTTGGCCTGGTAGATAAACTCTTCGGAAAAGAGAAAATGAGAAGTGATAACAAGTTTGATGGATATACAGGGCAGACTTAAGGGAAGCATGAAGACTAAGAGCTATATTCTTACGCCGTCTAGTTAAGTAGTTAAGTCAGAAGAATCAAGGAATTATTTACAACTTTGATCACTTAGCAACATCCTACTACGTTAGGTTAATAGAAGCTGTCCAAAAAATCACTACTGACATTAAACATATTTTCATTTCCCAATACATCTATTCCAAAAATATCTTTCTCATTGAACATATATGAGGCACATAAAAGTTCTATGGATCTTTTTTCAGGTTTTACTTCTTTTCTCTCTACATTTATAGCAACAAATATTTTGTTCCTAGTATTTAATAAATTTCCATAACTTATTGCTTGTTTTATAGCGTCTTTCATGTGTCCATCGTCAGTAGTTGGTACTGATACACATTTTACTTCTATTATTATACCTACATCACCCTTGGCAAGTTTTATATCAGCTCTACCTTTTTTACCTGAATCTAGTTTACTAGTATAAATTTCACTGCCAAATGTGGAATGTTGCGTTTGCAATGCTATATAATTTAATAATGAATGTACTACATCTTCATTAGCAAACACACCCTCATTATTGTGATCATCAACTAGTTTAACTCCTTTGATCATTTCTTTAAATTGGTTATAGAAGTTTTTGAAGAGTACTCTAATATTATTTTGATTATACTCTTTTGTATCAATTATACTCTGCAAGATGTCAATTAAGGTCTCAAGTTTTTTAGAATCTATGCTGTAAATGTCTTGATAGTAGTCTATTATTTTTTTTCTCATTTCATACTTAATTTCCATATTAGGTAACTCATAGCAATCTTTCTTTTTGCCATCTATTGTTAAATATCCACCTATAAATAGGTAAGAAAATAATAAGTTTAAGCCAACTGAATTGATTTCTTTATTACCACCGATTATATTCTTAAGAATTTCAAAGTCAGATACCGAAAAGTCATCTTTTCTTTCTAAGTAAATGCTCTCACCATTTACCAGCCTTTCCATTTGTTCTCTAACCTCTGGGTTGCCAAATAAGACATCGATAAAATTTATACTTCCGCTTTTTTCCCAATAAGACTTAAACTCAGTAAACTCACCTTCTCTTAAATAACTAACGATTGACCAGATATTATATTTACCAACTATTTCCTTTAAATGCACTTCTTTATTTTGTGGACAATATCTCTTAACTTTATATCCATTGTACCAAAGTTTAGCCTTGTCCCCAAGTTCTTTAGGTACTTCAAAATGCTCAAAGAATAAATCAACGTCAGTTTGATCAAGGCCATAATGTTGCGCATATTTAGCACTAGTAAAATTAATTTTACCAAGATCGTTTAGTCCAGATAGCATACCGCTTTGCGAGATATACTGAACTCCTGTTAGTACTCCCTTTTCTAAGTAAGAATTACTCTTTAGAGCAGTCTCATAGATACCTGAAAACAACTTGATTGTTTTGTCAAGATTATCTTTATCAAACTCCCTATATGCGATATTAGCTACAGCATCATATTCATCTATCAATATCCAAACTTTCTTATCGTAATGACAAAAGAGCATTTCACTTAAAACTTTTAAACCCCTTGTTATTTGCACATCTTCATTTTCCTCTATATATTTCCTTATTAATTTACGCTGTTTTGGTTTGAGTTTAGTACTATTTTGGAGATATGAATGTTGGCTAAAGATTTCACTCAAATCTGTTCTAATCAATCCTTTGATGGAATTATAGTCTCCAGCTTTACAGTTTTTGAAATCAGCATGTATGACTGGATACGTTCCTTGTATAGTTAAGGAATCAGTTACCCCAAATAGTTTTGTTTTCGCTATATTTAAAGGAAAGATTTCTCTTTTTCCACGAATACCAGCATCAATTTGACCACCGGCAAACAGCTTATAATTATCACTCTCTTTTTCACTTATTGGCTCACCCTTACTGTCAACTTGTATTTCTAGAAATCTCTTCAGCATATCAAGATTTATAGTTTTTCCCCAACGTCGTGGCATTGATATTAATAATGTTTTACAGTAATCCTCTATAATATCTTTTATAAACAGACTTTTGTCAGCAAATATTGTACTTTGCACTACTAAATCCTTAAAATCACCACCCAGCAAGAAGTGAGGTTGAAATTTTGGTCCCCTTTCAGTTCCAGAAACTTTATCAGTATATTCCTTTAACAAGCGAGACGAAGCTTGCCCAGTGCCCCGAACTATTCTCTTTTTCGGAATTTGGTAAGCTTTAAATGCTTTTTTCATTATTTCCTTTTTTTGCTTTGTCCCTAATCTTTCTCCAGTATTCGGTTATTATAAAAAAAAATCAGCAGTAAATATGATCTCGGCTCCTTCTACTGCGCATAAAACAAGGGAAACTTGCTTTCAATTCAAATTCAGAATTTATTCACAAGTTCTTTGTTCTTAATTCGTACAACGGTCGCATTTTAAGATTCCTTTTTTTTTGCGTCCCTACTTTTACAATATAGCATTACCCCAATGTATTTTTAATTATAAGGTACCCATTGAAATGAGCACTTTGCTAATCCCAGGTCACTATTTCAGTTCAGTTCAAATATAGAAATTTATCCACAAGATTGCCTCTTAACAAAGTCTCATTTTCATTCTTATCTCAGTCTTCCTTTCTCCCTATCATCTCCAATCTCACCACAAACACTTTCCCCAACGTAAAAAACCCACGATATTTCACTTGCACAGCAAATAATCCTAACACCAACTCTCCAGTTCCAAGTTAAACAAATTTCATTTTTCAAATTCCAAGTTTAACATAAATCCTCAAACTCCATATTCAAACACAAATCCTTAAGTTCCAAACTTCAACACAATTTTTCAAAGTTCCAAGTTCAATACAAATTTTCAAGGAGCAAATTCAATACAAATTTTGAAGGTCCAAGTTCAATATAAACTCTCAAGCTCCAAGTTCAAAATTCCAAATCAAATCAAATCAACTTTCAATTCTATCTCAATTTATCACATCATGCTTATTTCAAGTACATTATAATTCATCTCCTACTGACATCCATCCTTTCCGCAAAATGTTTTTCCTGCACAACAGAACTAAATATTGTACCTTGGCATTGAAACACCCCTCAATCAGCTCATATATTTCTTTAGGCTTTCTAAAAGTCCATGTACTAGGAGCCATTAAAATTTCTTTACCAAAGTTACCTTTCTCCAAATTCACGGGTAACTCACCTTTTTCACATATGAACAACTCTTTTATACCCTGCAATGCCATATTTGCTAACGTATAACGCACTTTCCCATTACGCTTAGTCTTCGTCCATAGCACATGATTTATATATTTCAACCGCCATTTCTCCAAACATTGGAATATGATGTCTCTCTTGCCCCAAAATGTCCAAATAAAAATCAACGTGTTCCTTGCTGCCCTATAAAAATTCAACTCTAAGAATTTTCTATCTTCCACTTGATTGACGTTATCCGCCGGACACCTTATAGAATTCCCTTTACAAAACTAATGTGGGGGATCTAGCATAATTACATCAAAAGCTGCCCCTTTGTAATCATTCAATAATTCAAACATATCCCTCTTAATGCTCACCGAATCTGCAGATATTGTGCACCTATAAACTCTTACCCTTCTTGTTTCCAAAATGATTGCATTATTACAAACCCCACCTCCAATTTTTATTCCAGGTACTCGACATGTCATATTTTCCATTACTATCTGTCCCATCCTTATCAATTCGTATATTCTATGAAGTTTCTCCATATCCTCCGTTATCAAGCTGCTCTGTTTCATCTGATCGAGAACTCGCGTTCTCAACATCTCTAGCTCCACAATAGAATCACTAATCAATTAAGGGTATATTCTACACTTCTCTTTCTTTTTTTAACACTTTCGCCATCATCCTTAATCTCGCTTTCATATGATCCAAATTGTTCCAATCATGAACTACTACTGGCACATTCAAATTTATTTTGCTACTCAAACTCTCATGCATACCAAAAAATTTTCATGGCGTTCACCACTTTTGCAAATCCAATTCCACAGTATTGCTAATTCTCCTTTCTATTCTATATTCCTCTCCCAACCATTTATTGTTTTTCTTTCCAACAACACCCAAATTCAACCGAATATAAGTATAGTCACCAATAGCTTGCATGTTTATCCATGATTGAAGCTTATTATATGTCTGTTGGTGATTGTGCTGAGGCATATACTTTAAAATCATTTTGTAATTAGCAAATCTAAAGTGCATCACCAAATTTTTCAGCAATAGCGCCTGATATATATTCCAACCAACTTCTACCAGCTTGCCATCCAAGTCATACTCGACTCGTGAAAAGTTCATTTTCTATACCTCAAACGCAACATATTTACTTTTTACCTTGCCCATCCATTAGGATATGCCACTTTCAAATATCTCTTAGCTTCATTCGTCTTCTAAATCTTTTCTTTTGCCAAATACTTTATCACCAGCTTAGGTAGATCTTCAATCATGATGCTAAGCAGTTGCCATGTCCAATCCGTCTCATTTCTAAAACCTCTCGAATCCACTTGCAACAAAAAACCTCTTGTTTCTTCTTTTATACCACGGATCCTTTGCACTTCCAATTTTCCGCTATCATTTGAAAACGGTACCTTCGTTCTAGGATTTTGAAGGAGCTCACTTGGAGCAAAAAAAAAAGATAAGACAAGGAGGATGTACCTCCATAGTTTGACCCATAATTTTTGCATCTTTGTAAAGATGCTCATTCAGCTGCCTTTTTACAATATATAGTCCAACCCACTGAGGCCTCAACTTTTTGTGTTTGACTGCCTTGCTTACCAATACAAACTCTCCACTGAAACATAACGGTGTAAACTTAAATCGCTTATTATATAATGCGTTTTGATACTCTATAGCTCGCTGCAAAAACTCAATACCTTCTCTAGATACTTGAGAATATTCTTCTGAATCCTCTTCATCGGCTCCTCTAACGTTTCTTCTTAGTTTTTCTTCAAATCCAAAACTCCCGTTCTTCCCAACACATCTTTCCGAGGTATTTTCCTAAGAATATTTGAAACGATGATAAATTCTCTCTAGACCTCATGGACACAGAGTTTAAATAATATTGCACCTTATCCAGTAGCATAAGCCAATTCTCTGTGGTCAGCGACAAATCCGATATAAACATCCGAAAATGTTTTAAGGTTTGCCTGTTCTACACTTCAGCTGCACTATTGGAAAACGTCGCGTAGGAACATGAAAACTACTGTGATCCTCCACTTTTCTTGACAAATTCAGTAACCACCCGGTTTAAAAAATGTTACCTCTTATCTGAATTCAAAACAAAATCACCAGCTGGTTCGTAGTGAGAATGAAGAATTCACAAAGGTGTAACTACCTTGCTCGTCTTGGCCTTCTTACATCTATTCAGCATCGTTAACATCGACAATGAGTCAATAATCGTCAAAAATATATTCCTCTCTCCTACTAAGATACAAAAAATCACTCAATATATAATCTCTACAACTTCTTTCTAAGCTCGTTATATCGAACGGTCTTGTCATTATCTTTGTAGGCCACTGGCCATGAACACATTGTCTTCTAAATCTAATCCATCCATCCATGAGAAGACCAGCCAATTTCTTGTCTAAAGGTACATGCTCCTTCTAAATTGCTCTTTTTTCAAGCTCAGCAGCTCCAGTGTTAAAACACAAATGCGTATGCATCAATATCGAGGGTATCAGCGACGGGGTTCCCACCAGTTTCCTTCACGCTTCTGCAACCCTATTATTATCCCACCCAAGTCCCTTATTTGTAGCCCTAACAGATAGCCTTCATCCATCTCAGGCTAAATTTCCGCGCAATTCGGACTTTGACAACTCAAATGTATCTTATCTATCTCTCTCAAAAAATTATCTATACATTTGACATCTTCCATCGACATCTCTAAAGCATACATATTAAGCAACTCTTATTTGTCTCTTGTACTTTCCGGATATATCAGTCTATTTAACGCGTCAGCCGCCACATTATAATCTTCATCAGTGTGATGGGCCTCCAGCTGTAAATCCTGGAAAATTACGCTCCAGTGACACAACCTCTCCGATTAAGCCTTTTTCTTATATAGGTTAGGATTCAATACATGCACCAGGACTCGGCAATCTGTAAACAAAGTTTTCTTTACCGAGTTTCTTTTTAGATAGTAATCATACTTCCGAGATGTTGCAATCACTGGGAACAACTCCTTTGAGTAAATGTGCCAATACAGCGTTGAGCCCCAAAAGTTAACACTAGATATTAATATTACTTTAAACTGCTTTTTCAGAACTTGTTTCACATCAATTTCTTCCTTCATTTGACATGTAAAGTAAGCCCAATGTTTCTTTGACGCGTCCACAAATAAAATGACATCCAACTTCGCATCAAAATATGCCAATGTTGCCGTGAACAACTCTTTCAGCTTCTCTACCGACACCCTTTACGCCGTATTGATCTCTTTTGTCCAAATGATGAGTTTTTTTCTTTCTCTCCAGTACCTTTATCTTCTCCACTATTAAATAATTTTCTGTAAGCGTAAACCTCAACCACGCAAAATGTGGCAAAATTTCTGTGATTAAGTTCCCAATAAAAATAAACTGTGTTACTTCATGCACATATTTTGGTTTTCTTCTCCCCAAAAGGTCAGCCACATACTTCTTATCCAATCTGTGACCTTTATCCGTTAGTAAATTTCCGCAAAAAGTAGTTTTCTTCTTTAGAAAATCACATTTAGATATATTTAATCTTAATCGCCTCCACATTACTTACTTCAGAAACTTCTCTGTAACCGCACAAAATTTATTAATCATTGCTCTCCATAAAATATTATCATTCTTTTATTGTAGAGTATTTTTGCAAAGCAGTTTCTCCGGTTCTAACATTTCTCTTATTATTCTTTTCGAAAACAAAGAAGATGTATTACATCATCCCGGAACCCCCTCTCCCCCTAAAACTATAGCACAAAATCCACGGCGTTCAGCAAGTGAAAAAAAAAGTTGAAAGTCCTCCTGCGTTGGTAAGTAGTCGAAGTCACTAAACAACTCATGCTGACCAAAATATATAGTCTCTTTAATTTTAGACAACTGGTTGTTAATATCTAGAAGCCTAGAGTCTACTTTCCTGGTGTAATGATTTAACGACCGGAAATCTACAACAAAACAGTACTTCTTTGGTTCTAACTTGGACACAATTAAAGGCTGTATGGATATCGTCAGGTTCCGATTTGGCTTAATAATCCCGGCTTTCAGTATTTACTTCATTCTGTTTCTAAGAAATTCTTCCTTCTCCGGTCCCATCGGTCTCGCTGTACATACAACCATTTCGTTCTCATTATTCACACTGCATTTAATATGTTTCAACCTTAATATCAGAGTTGGGTTCCTGTCATCTCCAAATCCACGCGCGTTAATCATAATTATCCCTTTCAGTCAATCCAAATCCCCCACCGGAACTATATTTTTTTATATCTACTAGTTTCTCACTAATTACCTTTTTAGCCTCAAAACATCTTCCTCAATGGAAGTCTCCAAGTTTTACCCATTGTTCAACTCATCCTCCATCACTTTATCTTCAAATGCTTTGAATATTATAGGCATTTTCCTTTCGCTGATGATTCCTACTCACTTTACATTCATTTCCCTAACCTTTATCCCCTTCTTCTTTTTTCCCCGGATTTTTTTCTCAGACCAATTTATCATAACCTTACTACCCACTTTTATTTCCACTGATCTTGCAATCATTACCTCACTCCTTTAAAAGTTGAAGTAGACTTAACCCATGTCTTCCCAACAAATCATTTCCTATGAGTAAATTTGCTCATTCTTCTAGTTCATTCAGTAATAGAACTTCCACCTCTCCAAAATCATACACCCTTTTCCCTTCAAAACGTATCTTTATCCTCACTATACCTGAATGTGTCACCCGATGCTTGACTCCATTTGCATCTTTGACTCTAATGGGTTCTCTCAGCCTCCTCAAACGACTGCAGTATTTTTCAAACCTGCTCCTCGCTGCGGCAGACATATCGGTATCAGAGTTCAAGCATCCACATACCACAAACTGCTGAACACCCTTCCGCACTACAACATCATAAGTATTCTCCTTTTTTCCACATATCTCCCCTGATGCTATATCCACATTTAACAACGTCATATCTTGTTTATATCCTCGCATGACTTTCTTCCCTGCCATTGTTAATTTTCCATTTTCATTTGTCTGAACATTTTCAAAGGCAAGCTTCATTGTTTCTGGCTCCTCTATTTCTTGCATCTCATTATCCACATCCGTTTTTTCATTCTCCACCTGCTGCATCTTCCGCCCTACACCCAGATATTTCCTCTGCGATTTTAATTTCAACTTCTCCTTATATCTTTTTAAACGCTTTGAAATTACATTTTCCGGCGGTCTAAAGAGTAATCTGGGATTTTGTTACCTTCCAGCAACAAAGTCTCTCTTCGCGTAGCAAGTATCTTCTTTGTGTTCATATCTATGGCAAAGTGAACACGAGTTTTGGTTTCCACTACCTCCATCTGCCCCACAATTATTAACATATTTAATACTAAAACAGCTTACATCTTCTTACATTCCTTTTATCTAAACTCTTTTTCAGTTCTTTCTTAATAAATCTGCTCCCACTTATCCTGTTTCTTATCTATTTTTCATGCGGATTTCTCTTCCGCATCTTCTCCCTTACATGATATGGTGGTATGTAGCTTATTATATACTTCTCCAATTTTTTTAAAGTCTAAATTGCATAGTGAGAGTTTGATCGTCAACATATCTTGTCGTACCCAAATATAACCGGGTAACAGCCTAAATATAGATGAGCATATTTTCTTTTTCAAACGTGCACTTTCTTCCGGTAACAACTCAATGACTTCTCTAATTTTATTAAAAACTTATTTGAATGTGTTTTCTTTTAAAACTCCCAAGTTGAATACAACATTATCCAATATAATCTGGTCAGGAGCTTTTAGCTCCTTCATTTTCTCTTCTTCCACTATATCCTGCAGATGCTTAATAAGCACATTGTTATACCTAGTCACATTGAATCTCTTCAAGTTTGTAGACAGCGTCATTTCTATCTTCAGGTTTTGGATTCACCTTCTTTCGCTGTACCGCATTCAAAAGTTTGTACTGAGAAATAAAAAACTTGCAACTCTGCTTTGAAAAATCAGTTAATTTATCAATTTCTAAGTCCATACAACACTCTTCATCTCAACGGTTATTGCGACTTACATCCCTCAATACATTATCAAAATGTGTGGGCAAGGTATTAATCTGGTTTGGGTTAAGTGTAATAGTTCGTCCATTATCAGATCCAGTTCCAGTTCCTATATTATCGTTTGTAGTCGTGTTCTCATTGTTTCCCGATATTATTGTAATCCTGGGGAATATTGATCAATATTTAGTTAGTATAACAAATCCAGCAGTAAATATAATCTCGGTGCCTTCTACTGGGTATTAAATAATGGAAACTTTCTTTCAGTTCAAGTTCACACTTTATTCACAAGTTGTTAGTTCTTAATTCGTACAACGGTCGCATTTTAAGATTCTTTTTTTACATCCCTACTTTTACAATATAGCATTACCCCCAATATATTTTTAATTATAAGATACCCATATAAATTACCACTATGCTAATCATGATTCACTATTTTAGTTCAGTTCAAATATACCAATTTATCCACAAGAACAGGAGTGTTTGTAAAGTGAACATAAAGCAGAATTGAGTACGAGAGAATTAAGTAGAAAATAAACAGTTCGAATAGAATTGAGTCCAAAGTAAAAATAGAAAGATAAAGTATAAGAATAGAAAATTAAGTTTAGTGAAATTAATTGTCGTAATATAAAAGTCTTCGTATGTAAAAATGCTCGTCCAGATATGAGTAGTACTGTAGTTTGAAAGAATCCGCCTTTTACAGCGATGTAAGTTACATCTTGTATTTGATTGGCAGAATTTTAGTGAGAGTAGTCAATTATGGTGTTGTTCAAATTAAGACATTAATGATATTTTAATTTTGGGCACGAAGCAAGAAATGTAGTTAAAAGTCCTTGCCTCAACGAAGCTGCTTGACTTCGACCTCCACGGAGGGCCTAGAGTGTGCGACCCAACGTGAACAGAGACTACTTGTAGTTTATGTGAATCTAAGTGGTCTTACTACAACAAAACTTAACCTCTTAGGAGAAAAAACTCAGCAACTGTCAATTTTCATGTTACAATAGCTGCACGCAAATAGCTACAAGATACTGAAGGGAGAGGTGAAAGTCAACGGTAGCAAAGGTAGGAGCTTTTTTAAACCGCCTACTAGAGCTGCAGGCGTAGCGCCCTACTTGGCCGAAGAACTTGCTTGCAACGCCTCCTCAGTTGAAATATCGAGAGACAGGATCCTGAAAGTAGTTCTTAAAGGTACCGGGAAGAAAAACATTAACTTAAAAGAGTCAAACTGGTTGATAAGGACCGTGAAAAAGAAAGGGATGTTACTTTTTAGGTGGATATTTAAACACACAAGTGAGTAGAGTTTCGCTGAAGATGATAGAGAAACTAGGGCTTAAGGCACAGTATCAAGAACAACGACCAAGTGAAACTATCTAGAACAAGCAGCAAGGTACCTCAGAACCGTACCAGTCAACATCAACCTTTTAACCTATGAGCAAGAACTTCTTAGACTTTCTGGAACATCCACATAGCAGGGAACTTAAATTTTCAGAAATACTCAATGCATAAGTAACACGTCTGAAAACAACAACTGTACCTAAAAGATATTACAACCCAACCTGCAATAGAACATAGCTCCCTGTCTCTCCCCCAGAATAGACCAGAATACAGCCAAAATGAATCTCACAACCTTCCTAGCTCTTTCCCAACCCAAACACCCAAACAGTCAAAATTCACATCCTAAACCTGAAACCAGCAGGAATCTCCACGATACATCCCCATTTAACCTCTAAGAAACATAGAGAATAAAAATATACCTTTCACGGCTCTTAATCAGCTTCAGCTAGAACCCAATGAATCAGAATAACCGAGAAACCCCACTTCACCACCTTCCACTCAAAATCAGCAATAGCCACTCGGAAATTTGCTCAAAAAACCTCCATGCTCCTCAATACATCCCTCAAAAGCATCTTTCAGTTTCATCATCGCTTTCTTAGAGCTCTTCTGACTTGGCGTGCGAGAATTTCAATCTTCTTCAATTTGGTTTGATTTAAGATTAAAATTTGGGAAATTAAGAATAGCCCAATCTGGAGTAATACAACCTTGGACGAATGAAATCAGGTATCCTGGGAGACTGACCAATAAAAGCCGGAGAAAGTGGATAAGGTATTGATAGCAACAAGAAGAGTATAGAAAATGACAAATGACTCTCAGTAGGTTAAGAACATAGTAAACACCTGGCTCGTAGAAGGTTTGGCCAGTAGGCCCATTTAATCCTTAAATAACTAACTAACAATCCAACAATCAACAAGTGCATATGAAAAGACGATAAAAACATCGTGATCTCCAAGAGAGGTTTAAAACAGTGCGAGATTCATGCAGTTCCTCTCACTCGTTGTGAATAAGCTTTATTATTATTTTTTTTAATTCTTAAGTTTGAATAAAAAGCAATGAAAAACAATATGAAGTCAAGATGAAAAGAAGTCGAAAACGAAAAAGGATGAAAGTTTAACAAAAATATGAAAAAGCAACCGAAAACGATGGAAGTTTAACAAAAAAATATGAAGTGGAAAACAAAGAAGAAAAGGGATGAAAGTTTAGCAAAAACATAAAAAAAACGAAGAAGGATGAAAGTTTAACCAAAATATGAAAAAAGGAAACGAAAAACGATGAAAGTTAAAGAATATTGCACCTAGATTAAAGTATCAACCCACTCAAGTTTTAAATTTCAATTTTAACAAAAATCTAAATCTTCTGAATCTCAGTTTTCAAAATCATTTGCTTTAAACTTCTAATTATTTTAGTTCACAAATGCATTTAATAACGTTCAGATGTATTTTCGAGTTTTTGCATTCAACCTATGGAGAAAGATTTAAATCCATCCTCATCTTCATCGAGGGCCGAGTGTGGAGAGAAGGCAGAGTCACGGGGGGGGGGTATTTTTAAAGACACGGGAAGCATTGAAGGCCCCCCGCCACGCTAGGGTAATGCAACTTCACATTTTAATATTTTATAACTTTTAATATTTATTTTCTATCTTCTAGTGCACTTCACTTTATTCCCAGCCTTCTTTGTATTTCATCAAAGTCTAAGAAAATGGAATTATATTAGAAAAAATAAGTTAATCCTTGAATTTATATTTACGAGAAAATAGAAACAAGAGAACAATTGCTAAAATAGCACTGCAATATTTTCTGTTATGTTTAAAATACTAAAGGTTAAAATTATAATTTCTGAAGTAAAAAATACTGAAGTCCTTTTGAACCACTTGAAGCAACCGTTTGCAACCGTTGAAAGGTGCAAAAACATCTCGCTTTCTGTAGCAACTTCAAAATGTAACTAAATTTCTAGCTCCTTTCTTTTTGGAGAGTTTTCTATACCCTTTTCGTTTTCAAGTTAGTTCTCAATGCCGTTCTGAATTTTTTACATTTTCTCTTTTTCTTTTGTTTTTCTGATATTGGATCGAATTGCCCACTGTTTCCCTCCATTACCTCCAAATTTTCGCAAAATATGGTTTTTGGCCATATGGCCCAAATTTGAAATCCTGAAATCACAAATGTCATTAATACCTTAATTTCAAAAATGAAATAATTGGCCATTCTCACAAAAATTCAACCAATCAAATGCCACGTGTAAATTACACGCGTGTAAAAAACGGATTCCCATATATGGAAAAACCTTTTTACATACGAATACTTTTATATTACAACATTTAATTTCACTCAATTAAATTATCTATTCTTATACTTTATCTTTCTATCTTTGCTTTAGACTCAATTCTATTTGAACTGTTTATTTTCTACTTAATTATCTAGTACTCAATTCTGCTTTATATTCATCTTAGAAACTGTTACGGTTTGATACCTTTTTTATGAATATCTCTTATTTATATTTCGTTATTTACATTTACACCGCGCCACGTCATTGGTTTACATAAGTAGTTAGAGAATACACACTTTTAAGTTATTAAGGGTAACACAAAGAAGAACAAGTTTTTATATTTTACGTTTACCTCTACACGACTGCTACTCGGCCGAGTCTAGAGAAGAGTATATTTACTGGACGGAAAACTCTCAATATTGCAATATTTGTTTTTGTAGAAACGAAGTTGTGCGAGGTATTTGTCTTTTGTCAAAGAACTGATCTTGGTGTTCACTAGCTATGGCTTCCTTGTTTGGATCTCCTAGTAATAAGGGAGATAATAGTGAGAGGAGGAACTTAAATAATGCCCAGATAACTCGCTTAATCAAAGAGGTGTCTGAACAGCAGGCTAATCAGATGGCGGGTGTATTGAAAACACTAGTTACGTCTTTTAAAGACTTTAGTTTAGTAAAACTGGATGAGCTAAATAGTTTGAATGTTGGAGATATAGAAGATTTTCTATTTCAATATGAAAGGCTTACTGAAGAACAGAAGAACCTTATTTCTGTAGCTCAGAAGTTATCTAGAAAATTATCTCAATACTTGAAGTTTTTAGGAAAGACCGATACAGATCAAGACATCATTAAGTATTTAAAAGAAAAAGTTCAACAAGAGAAGACAAAAGATTTAAAATCTACTGAAGATTTAATTAAAAAAATATATTTATTTTAATGAAGATATTCTTGAAGAAGAAGCAATTGTCATTATGTTTAAAGAGGTGGATGAGTTATTGGAAATTATGCCACCAGGGGCTAAAATGAAGCCCAGACTTATTGCTAAAGATATCTTCGAGAAACTTCCTGACTATGGGTGGGTAAGAAAGGAAGACCTGAGGCTTAAACCAGAGTTGAAGCAGAAGAATATAGATACTTTAATGGATTATGTTCTCGATAGCCTACCACCTCTCCATGTTAGATCTAGGTTCAAATCAACGAATAAGACGAAAACTAAGAAGCTAAAACCTAAGGTTAAAGTTGAAGCCGTAGATAATATGGGTCAAGATATGCCAGCTGAGTTATTAATTGCCAGCTTATGCAGCCATCGTTACGAATATGGCCATAAGGAAGCTAAATGTTTTGCGAAAAGAAATGGGAATCCGAAGTCTGTTATCCCAACTGAGCCAGAGCTGAGGCAAAAGTGGGAAAATATAAGAAGAGAAGAAGGGAAAAAGGTCGGCGAAGAAATTTGCTGCCAAAGTTGGGGGTCAATCGGATGGTAACATCTCCAAACCTAAAAGCCAACAAGATATTAATGGCAAAGAAAATATCGCTGAATCTGTGCCTTCTGGGCAGCTGTTGGAACCAGCGACAGATATCGAGTTTTTACTGGTCAAAAAGCTGTTAGAAGAACTCTTTTCAACCCTAAGAAACTAAATATGATAAAAAGTACAACAGTACTCAAGCCTAACTTGATCCCTGCTGGTCATATTTATGATTATAGTGAATTAGATGAGGATGCAGAAGTTGAAGTGTATTTTGAAGAAGGTGGAGAAAAATACACAGCACTATTATATAGTGGAGCTTTTAAAAGTGCTATGAACCTGCGTCTCGGAAAATATTGTTCAAATACAATCACTCTTAATAACGCATTTGCTATAAAAGTTGCTGGTGGAAGGATTTATTAGGTATTTGAACTTGGTATTTTAGCCAAGGTTATTGTTCGTTTAGATGGTGGCTTCTACACTTTCACGAACGTTGAATGCATGCTCATGGATGTACCCCAATGGGATGATTCGATCATAGGTAATGATCAATTAAGAACTCATGGGTTGGATCCCTTAACGTCTCTGAGGCAGAAACTTAATAATAAGAAGAAAAAGTTTAACGAAGTTCAGAGCGGAAATGCTATTGAATATTGGGCCAGCTGGCTTGAGGAAACTCTGAATTTAGAAGAAAAAACTATTCAAGTTGAAGATGCTTCAGTAGAACCGAGAGGTGTATTTTATATTGATCAGGATGATGTTTTCTACGATGCTTTGTCTGATAATTTTTATTATGAAAAAGATATTTTCTATGACTCTTTAAATAAAAAAGAAACTCAATTTGCATCTATCAATGAACTTATTTTGCCGAAAGAATTGATGAAGAAAGATCCAGTGATTTTTGCTGAGCAAGATGATGAGGTTAATTTCGAAATAATAGATGAAGGGGCAAACCTAGACATAAGTTCAGAAGAAGATATAAGACGTTTAACTAATATTTTAGAGGATAAAGTTGGGAGCTTAAATTTAAAGTATTTTGACAATGATTTAAGTAGGAAAAACGAACTTCTAGATTTATTAAAAAACAATGTGAGAGCATTTGGGGATTCAGAGTCACCTACTTCTCTCTCCAATTTAACTCCTATTGAGTGTGAACTCAAAGAAGGGAGAAGTGTTGGGGTCTTGAACCAACACCCCTTAGGATATGAGCAGGAGAGTTTTTTATTGAAGAGGATCCAACAAATGTTGGATGCTGGGATTATCGAGGTTAATCCAAATCCTACAACGGCCATGAGTACTTTAGTAGTACCTAAAAAAGGCCCTAAAAAGTTTAGAATGGTTGTAGATTTCAGGCCTCTCAACGATGCTACAAAAAAAGTTACTAATACCTTACCTAAATTAGAACTACAATTACACAGAGCCCAAGACATGAACTATTTTTCATCTTTTGATTTACTTTCTGGTTTTGACTATTTACGTTGTGACAAAGCTGCTGGGAGTCTGTTTACTTTTGTAACTTCATGGGGAGTTGCATACAGCTTTAAGGGTGCACCACAGGGTTGGTGCAACACCCCGGCTCTTTTTAGTATGAGGCAAATTCATCAGGTACTAACTCCTGTTGGATTGTGGCCTAAAAATAGTATGAAGTGGATAGGTGACACTGTTCTTATGTCTCCAACGTTTGAAGGTTTATTAAAAATACTGGAAAAATATTTAAAGCAGATACAAGCTCGTAACTTGAGGATTAACATCCAGAAATGTAGTTTTATTGATAATAAGGCGACCTTTTGTGAAAGAGTTTTGAATGGCAAAGGATATAATTATGATATTACTTATGCTACGAAGCTCTTAGAAAGAGTTAAGCCTCAATATATGCACGAGCTTGCGCAATTTGTGTATAGGGCTAATTTTTTATGTGGAATTATACCTGAGTTTTCTAGGATAAGAAAATTAGTACTTGGTGATTTCAAATTAGGTGGTAAGTTAAAGAACCTTGAAAGAAAGCGTTTATTAATAGAGTGGACTTCAAAAATAGAAGTAGCTTTCATTGAACTTAAAGAAGCTTTGAATAAAACTCTAGTTAGCTCTTTGGGTTATTATAACCATAATGAAAACATCCATATTTTCGCTGATGCAAGCGATAAATATTGGAGTTTATATTTATGTCAAACTCCTGACGACGTTGAAATCGAGAACCCTCTTAAAGCAAGATACAGAGTTATTCCCCTTAATAGTGGAAGCTTTGGAGGTAGCCAGCTTAACTGGCATGTTTCTTCTAAGGAACTTTACCCGATGGCAATGGCCTTAAAAAAAACACCCTTACTATTTATTATTCAATTCTCATGAAAAAATTTTATTCACTGACCACCGTAACTTGGTTGGAATCATTGAACCTAAAGAAGTTAAAACAAAAGCTTATGCTAGTCGTTTGGGGAGATGGAGCGTAGACTTCATGAGCATAGGATTAAAAGTTTTCCATTTAGATGGGGATAAAAACATTCCAGCCGACTGTTTGTCGCGCTGGATGAACCCTGATTATATTGAAGAAAGTGAAAAAGAAAAATATATTTCTAGAATAAATAAAATACTTAGTATAAACTCCTCTTGGGATGAAGCTGAATACTGGAAAAACGTTAATTCTTACCACATTAGTATGAGACATCCAGTGCATGATGCTAAGCCTCCTGCTAGTAATTGGCAAGTTATGGATGATTTATTTGTATTTAAATATCAAAAGAGAGATATTCCTTCACTTATTGAAGTTCTAAAAGAAAATGAAAAAATAGTTTTAACTAGAAGTTTAATTCCAGTAGCTGTTTGCCATGCTCATTTAGTTTTTAACCATGGGGCAAGAAAGTTTGAATGGAATTATATGGTGAAGAATTATGTAATTAAAGCTGAAGATAAGGAGTTTTTAAATAAAACCATTACTAGGTTTAGAAAGCAGTGTATGCACTGCCAAAAGAAATCTTTAATAGTTAGAAGACCCCTAAATATAACCGAGTTTGGGGATAAAGCTCGCAAAGTTTTGTACGCAGACTTTTTATACATTAATACCCATGGTTGGGTATTAACTTTAATTGATAGTTTGACGAGGTTGACGTTACTAACTTATGCAGAAACTGCTAACGCTGAGATAGTTGTAGATGCTCTCTGGAGATGGCATTTACATTTTATTCTGGCTGATGAGTTTTTTCTAGTAACTGATCAGGGCAGTCACTTTGTAAATACAGTTGTAACTAAGTTTCTGAAAGAAAGTAATGGGTTACATAAAATGACTGCAGCCTACGTTAGTCAAACAGCAGGGACAGTTGAAGTCCAAAATAAGTCTGTTTTGAAGAACTTAAGATAATTAGTATCTGAGTTCGGATTAAAAGAGAATCAGTGGCCTCGTATTTTAACTTTAGTCCAAGGGTTCTTGAACTCTAACCCACTTACTTGTCGTGGATATCATAACAAGTCTCCTTTTGAACTTATTTATGTTGAAGTTGTGAAGTTTGCAACAATAGGATCTGGTAATTTGAAGCTGGGAGAGAAAGATTTGGATTTTTTGAAACAGGGAAGCGTTGAGTTACCTAAGAAAATTGCAGACTACCAGGAAACAGCATATAAAAAAGGAATTGAGTACAGGTATATTGCGAATAAAAGAAGAGGAAAGAGACTTACCCCTATTAAATTTAACTTAGGTGAATACGTCTGGTTGTTGGAGAAAGGTTTAGGTAATATGCAAAAGGGCAAAAGTCATCCTAGATGGTCTGTACCTTATCAGTTAACGATGCAGATGTCAGAACACTTATTTGAAGTTAAGGATTTGATGGGAAATACAAAGATCAGGCACACATCTTTATTAGTGCCATTTGCTCCAAGTTCATTCTTACCATCTCCAGACACTACTGTATCTTTTATTTTAGATAAAGGCAAACTAGAAGTTGACTCTATTGTAGACTTGAAGAAAACAGCAGAAAATGAATTTCTAGTTAGTGTCAAGTGGAGAGGATTTGACAGTGATAGAAACACTTGGGAAGCAGCAGTTATAATGTATGAAGATATGCCATTAATACTTTTGAAATATCTAGAGAAAAATAATATTCTTGTTAAAGAATTGGTGCAGTTTTTGAAATTATCATATCCTGAAGCTAAATATAGATTTTAGTTGAATTGTGTATTTAGAATGGGACAAGCCCGTGAAATTTTTGAGGATTTAGTGTATAAGCTATTGAGTCAAAGAATAGTAGTCACTGTTGAAGGTATGATGATTCAATATTCTTGATCTTTGTTTGAAGCTTATATTTTAAAGGTTTTAGTTGCTAAGTTTGGTATGGGAAACTTTGTTGAGTTTAAAAAATGGTTACCTGGGAAATCCAAGCAACAAATTTACAATCACCTTCAAAGGTATTTAAGAAGACAAAGCCTAGAACACTTGCATGGTCTCAAAGTTAATTTAGATGTGGTGAGAAGAAATAATTTAAAGACTGGAAAATATTATTTAAAAAATAAGAAGTCTCTTGATGAGAAAACTAAGTGCATGAAGAGATTCTTTAGTGTATGGAGATATGCTGAACAACATATAAAAAACAATAGCAAAAACTTTAAGATGAAACTTGTGGTGTACGATGCATTTTCAATTGAAGGATTGAAGCAGTTGTATTTTGAAGTTTCTCAAGTGATTGCTGATGAAGGTACTTGGGATAAATATCCTGAGTACAATGGTGATTTGACTGAGTTTAGACAACAAATTAAGTGATGTATTAAAGGATATTCTAAACGTTTGCATGATGTTTCAGAAGGTTTTGAAGAACTTAAAGTTATTGTTAAGAATGAATTTGAGGGAGTTGAAGTCTTCAGTAGAGGATACCAGTTAAAATGGTCCAAAACAATCAACATGGTTCATGCAGTTAATCAAAAACTTAATGTAGAGTTTTATATTTGGAGAAGACCACTTGGTTCGAGATATATCAATAAGGATGTTCAAGAGTTTAGTTTTAATCAGGAAGAGAAGCCAGATGTTTTCATTGTGGACCTTCCTTTTAAGATGTTTTCTTCTGATCCTGTAAGAGGACCTAAAGTTGAATACGATGTTTTGGATGATGCTGCTATTCTAAACTTAGATGTTAATGGATTGCCACCAAATAATATGTGGTTTGTTTGGACTGTATTTAAGAAAAGAGAGCTAGTACTTAAGTGGATGGCAATAAATGGGATAAAATTTCTGAGTAGACTCATTTGGGTTAAAGTGAATGAAGATGGAAGAATTTTATCTACACTTGGAAATGTTACTGGAGCTTGTACTGAAGAAGTGTTAATTGGTTTAAGAAGACAGTTTCATGATACCTTAGAAAGAATATTTATAGGTAAAGAAGTTTTCTATGGAGTAAGAAGAGGGAATTCAGAAAAACCAGTTGAACTTTACCAGATAATTGAGAATGTTTTCAATAATGATGCTGTTAAATGGGAGTTATTTGGAAGAAATAACAACCTAAGAAGAGGCTGGTTAACTGTTGGGAATCAAGTGGGTTTCTAACTTCAGAGATATTGGGGCAATGTTACAGTTCGATACCTTTTTTATGAATATCTCTTATTTATATTTCGTTATTTACATTTACACCGTGCCACGTCATTGGTTTACATAAGTAGTTAGAGAATACACACTTTTAAGTTATTAAGGGTAACACAAAGAAGAACAAACTTTTATATTCTACTTTTACCTCTACACGACTGCTACTCGGCCGCGTCTAGAGAAGAATATATTTACTGGACGGAAAACTCTCAATAAAACACTCCTGTAGAAAGATTAGAGACAAAGCTAAAAAAGGAAATAATGAAAAAAGCATTTAAAGCTTACCAAATTCAGAAGAAGAGAATAGTTCAGGGCACTGAGCAAGCTTTGTCTCCCTTGTTAAGGAAATATAAACAAAAAGTTTCTGGAAATGAAATGAAACCAAAATTTCAACCTCGCATCAAGCTGGGTGGTGATTTTAAGGATTTAGTAGTGCAAAGTACAATGTTTGCTGACAAAAGTCTGTTTATAAAAGATATTATAGAAGATTACTGTAAAACATTATTAATAGCAATGCCACGACGTTGGGGAAAAACTGTAAACCTTGATATGCTGAAGAGGTTTCTAGAAATACAAGTTGAAAGTAAGGGTGAACCAATAAGTGAAAGAGAGAGTGATAATTATAAGCTGTTTGCCGGTGGTCAAATTGATGGTGATATTCGTGGAAAAAGAGAAATCTTTCCTTTAAAAATAGCGAAAATAAAACTATTTGGGGTAACTGATTCCTTAACTATACAAGGAACGTATCCAGTCATACATGCTGATTTCAAAAACTGTAAAGCTGGAGATTATAATTCCATCAAAGGATTGATTAGAACAGATTTGAGTGAAATCTTTAGCCAACATTCATATCTCCAAAATAGTACTAAACTCAAACCACAACAGCGTAAATTAATAAGGAAATATATAGAGGAAAGTGAAGATGTGCAAATAACAAGGGGTTTAAAAGTTTTAAGTGAAATGCTCTTTTGTCATTACGATAAGAAAGTTTGGATATTGATAGATGAATATGATGCTGTAGCTAATATCGCATATAGGGAGTTTGATAAAGATAATCTTGACAAAACAATCAAGTTGTTTTCAGGTATCTATGAGACTGCTCTAAAGAGTAATTCTTACTTAGAAAAAGGAGTACTAACAGGAGTTCAGTATATTTCGCAAAGCGGTATGCTATCTGGACTAAATAATCTTTGTAAAATTGATTTTACTAGTGCTAAATATGCGCAACATTATGGCCTTGATGAAACTGAGGTTGATTTATTCTTTGAGCATTTTGAAGTACCTCAAGAACTTGGGGACAAGGCTAAACTTTGGTACAATGGATATAAAGTTAAGAGATATTGTCCACAAAATAAAGAAGTGCATTTAAAGGAAATAGTTGGCAAATATAATATCTGGTCAATCGCTAGTTATTTAAGAGAAGGTGAGTTTACTGAGTTTAAGTCTTATTGGGAAAAAAGCGGAAGTATAAATTTTATCGATGTCCTATTTGCCAACCCAGAAGTTAGAGAACAAATGGAAAAGCTGATAAATGGTGAGAGCATTTACTTAGAAAGAAAAGATGACTTTTCGGTATCTGACTTTGAAATTCTTAAGAATATAACCGGTGGTAATAAAAAAATCAGTTCAGTTGGTTTAAACTTATTATTTTCTTACTTATTTATAGGTGGATATTTAACAATAGATGGCAAAAAGAAAGATTGCTATGAGTTACCTAATATGGAAATTAAATATGAAATGAGAAACAAAATAATAGACTACTATCGAGACATTTACAGAATAGATTCTAAGAATTTTGAAACCTTAATTGACATCGTGCGAAGTATAATTGATACAAAAGAATATAATCAAAATAATATTAGAGCACTATTCAAAAATTTCTATAATCAATTTAAAGAAATGATCAAAGGAGTTAAACTAGTTGATGATCACAATAATGAGGGTGTGTTTACTAATGAGGATGTAGTACATTCACTATTAAATTATATAGTATTGCAAACGCAACATTCCACATTTGGCAGTGAAATTTATACTAATAAACTAGATTCAGGTAAAAAAGGTAGAGCTGATATAAAACTTACCAATGGTGATGTAGGTATAATAATAGAAGTAAAATGTGTATCAGTACCAACTACTGACGATGGACACATGAAAGACGCTATAAAACAAGCAATAAGTTATGGAAATTTATTAAATACTAGAAACAAAATATTTGTTGCTATAAATGTAGAGAAAAAAGCAGCGAAACCTGAAAAAAGATCCATAGAACTTTTATGTGCCTCATATATGTTCAATGAGAAAGATATTTTTGGAATAGATGTATTGGGAAATGAAAATATGTTTAATGTCAGTAGTGATTTTTTTGGACAGCTTCTATTAACCTAACGTAGTAGGATGTTGCTAAGTGCTCAAAGTTGTAAATATTTCCTTGATTCTTCTGACTTAAGTACTTAACTAGACTGCTTAAGAATATAGCTCTTAGTCTCACTTCTTGCTTCCCTTAAGTCTGCCCTGTATATTGTGACACCCTAGGATATATGTACTGTTAGGGGTTTAATAACTTTGAATAGATTCCGCGTAAGATATGCTGCTTTAAAGCCTTTTCATTAATATTATCTTTTTCTGGTTGATTTAGTTATGCCTTAAAAGCTTAAACCTCTTCTTACTATTTTTCTATCAATCCCTGATACGTATATATATATATTTTTTTATTTTCTATGAGACCATGTCCCCCATTCCGTTCATCCTGTCCCTACTATCTCCTACCATTCTCAGGATTTCTGGCTCTATCTCTTCCGAGTTCTCCTCCAATAATATATTTAGCTCCCCAGCAAGCCGCCCAGCACCTCCGGATTTTAACCTTAACAGGATGTTCTTGATGGCTTGGTATTTCTTCTGCTTCTTACTGCTCTGCGACTTAACTGAAGTATCCCTATTAATATACTTCTTAACTTTAAACTACTTTTTTGTGGCTTCAATTAAATCTGCTTGTTTATAAAAATATACATTTCTAACCACCCTTTACTCAACGTTGCGACCTGACCAACTTCATATCCATTAATTTATATTCCTCCTACTCTTTTGCAACTATTTTATTTCTCCACCACTTATTTGCGTTCCGTCGTTCACCCAAGCCACGTTGCTCTTTTGTGTCTTCTTATGTTTTCCGTCCCTCTTATTCTCCGTATTCTGACTAGTAGATCTAAATCGGGATTTATTCTCTTCGACTAGATAGGCTTCACGTGAATATCAGTCTCCTATTCTTTAACCAAGCTTGTCTTCAGTTGTTAGTTCCTTCCACAAAGTCTGAATCGTAAACTTAAATCTTATGTTGTATTTTCTTTTTCCTTCTTGATTCTGTTGGATTCTGACTATGCCTTTTTTAGTCATTCTATTCCTCCAATCAGATCACTTCTACTAACCAATCATATATCTAACTAATTTATACTAATAATCAATAATGCAGAAGCTTATAACGATACATCCCCCTCTTCCCATAAATGCGAGACTCCGCTCTGTCTAAGCACCGCCTGTACCCCAAGACTTCTCATATTTTCATTTAGGTCAGTCCGGGTTCCAACGTGCAACCATCCTTTCTGTAACCCGCAGATACTAGAAAATAGTTCTATCAAAACTGCATTATCCCCCATAATCCGCTTGATTTCCTTTTTTACAGTTAGCGGCTTTATTCCAAAATCCGCTCGATCTGCCAATATCACCTCTCGCTTCTTCACCTCTTCCACTTCTACCGATCCTTCCAAGCCGCGTCGCTTAAAGAAATATAATACTTCGTGCGATCGCTGAAATAATCTTCCTAGAGCTCCTCGTATTTTTTCACGCGGCGTCATCTTTACCCATACCCAGCTATGGACAGGATCGTACTCCGACTTATCCATATATTGAAATGCCGAGCACAGCCTCCCCTGCGGGATCCATACCGCCACATAATGCGGCCTCACTTCTCTTATTCCAAAGTTCATCCAATTTGGATCCCCGCCTGGAATATCTTCTGCACCTCTCCAAGGCGGGTCGGCTAAAATCAGTGTGACTTCCGGCAAATCTAGAGCTCCCTGACACCAGTTCTTATTGTATGGGTCAAGTGCGTACCACACCTTCTCAGGTGGCGCTATACAGCATTTCAACACTACTTCGCTTTCATCAAAAAGAATCTCAAATACTCTCCCCGCGCATTGTATGGCGGTAAGTTGTATTTTTCCGCCATAAGATATAAGATATCGCCACTTCGAATCCTGCTCAATTTGGAAGGGGATGTTCGTTAAAACTCGCGGCGTCCTGGTCGGCTCTTCATGGCGCTCATATCTTATCCGAAAGCCATTTGCCTCCCATTCCGCCTCCTCGTTCTGCTCGAATGCAACTACCATTGTACTTATCATTTTTTCATATACGGCGAGTTTCCTGCATAGCTCCGCCGCAGCTCTAACATAATCGGCCGCCCGCTTTCTATGCTTCCGCAACTCCGCCGCATACTCGGGTGCAAATTCTTTCGTTATTTCTTCATTAGAAAGTACTAGCGCCTGCTCGCAGTCGGAAAACCGTCTTATACAGCGAAAATCCATACTACTAATCTTCTCTTTCGACTTCCGCACTTTCTCAATATCCCAATGTTCTCCCCCTATCTCTTCAAGGTCCAGTCGCCCTAATTGCTGCTGTATATATCCTCGAATCATAGATACGCTTTTATGCGGGAGGTATAACTGGTATTTTTCAAAGCGGCCGATGCCAAATTTAAGCACCAATTTCCTAATTTCCTGCTTTTCTGCTCTTGTCCATCCTTTGAAGGAGGCTACTTCATATTTTTCTCCTGGTGGCTCCGTTCTTATCTCGGACAAATATTTATGCCATTTCCGAAAATTTGGCGCCCTTCTTATTACTCGGTCAATCCCATGCTCTACTGTGACAAGCGTCTGTCTTGCTCTCTGCCGCAGCTTGTCTTGGCTAGGTCTGCGGGTTTTCGCCGATAAATGTTCCGTCAAAATGTTGCGCACATCCTCATACATCGTTTGAATAGGTTCCCAGGTGTTATCTTCCTCGCGGAAGCCCCTCCATTTAACTTCTACTACATACTCAGTTAAATGAGGGTCGTACTTTACGTCTCCGAAACCCGCTACTTCTAAATGCTTAAAGTTTCCGACATAAACTTTCCTCAGCGCTTCCGACGGCACGAATCCGCTCGGCTCATAAAACTATAGCCGACTTCCGTGCACTTCTGTCGTTTTGCCGTCTAGCGTTTTCACTTTGTAAACATTTTTTGAAACTACTTCTGAGACTTGCGCCGGACCAGACCACTCCAGCGCTAATTTATCGCGCTCTCTTGGAATGCCTTTTGATGATACCAGGCACCAGTCTCCCTCATTATATTGAAGCAATGCTGGGTCGACGGCTGTCTTTTTCCTTCTATTGTTTAACACCTTCTGATATTCCACATATTTTGCGACTTTCTTTTCGTAGTCATCTAAGCGCTTTATAAAAGCGGAGCTTAATCTGTATAGAACGTCATCATCGATACCGACCAGCATCCTGGCGCCGCCTCGGATCCTTTCCACTATTGGCGGAAGACCTGCAGGCTCAATATACTGGCGCTCTGGGTTCACATACAAAAATAATTCATATGCCGTCTGTGCATTCTTCCGACCGGGTAATTTCCGTGAAGGCACTGGTAACTCATTCATGGCGCCTTGAATTTTATTCAATATTTTTGGCCATTCATCTTCATTTAGTCGGTATTCATTTACCAAACTCTTCAAAAAATTCAATACCTTCTTATTCACAACCTCAACTTCTCCGTTTGTCCAGCTCGCATAAGATACCGCGAAACTCTGAGAAAAACGAAGTTCTCTTCTAAGCGCCGACATCAATGAATTCGCAAAATGACTTCCGTGGTTCGTTACCAGCGTAAAATCTTTTTCCAGCTTATAATTTGCCGCAAATTTATCAAGCGCCTCTACAACCGCTTGCGTATCAGGTGTCTTAGTATGTGTCAATTGTGTAAATCTGCTAAAGGCATCCGTTAATACTAAAACATGCCCTATCCTATTCACATATAGAAAGTCTGCCACTAAAGTTTCGCGCGGCCGCCTGGCTTTCGTCACCAAGCTATAGGTCGTCTTAATCGCCTTTGGGAGTCTGCGACAGTGTATGCAGTTATCTCTGAATAGGCGGATTAATTCAACCATCTTCTTCCATGCAGTGTCACCTCTTAGTGTGCGCTCCATTGCGGCGGGAATTCTCCACTCAAAATTAGCCGCTTCCGCTAAGTCCGCTTCAAGAGAACCGTGCTTATTCGCTAAATGTATGTGAACAAGTTGGCGCTCCAGAAGCGACGCCGGTAAGATGATTTTACCGACAACTTCTTAATCCTAGAGGTCCTAGTAATCATCTCCTTTTTCTGCGCCTCAATAACTTCTGCTTCTGTTAGCGGCGCCCAGTCGCCTTCAAAATATGGGTTAAATACCGATACCCTATATTTATCAAGTGTCTTTAGCGACGCATAAATCTTCTTATCCATCTGTTGTTTCGGCCTTAAATGGTTAACTCTTACTGCTATGCTTCTTATCTTCGCATTCGTGTCGTCTTCATCTTCCGACGTTGAATAAGTATCCGTCTCAATATAGCGCTCCTTTTCTGTGTCGCTAATATCCGACGGAACTTCAGTCGGCCACGTAGCATAATCCTCTGTCAGCTGTCTCCATTCCTTCTCAGAGTATTCATTCCGAATTTGCCGCTCTACTTCTTTCATGAGGTTTGGCGTACCTTCTTTTCGCAGCGGCCTCCGCATAATGCGTCTAGTAATTTGCCGACAACCTGTTAGCGCTGGTCGCACAAAATACTTAGGCGCGATACTCATATCCAACCTTTCTATCCATCTCTTTTTTGTCGGTTGCAATAACTCAGGTGTCCAATCTTCAAAATCTCTTTTGATTCTAAAGAATAGGTCTTCATCACCAAGCAACGAATTGTCTCTTTCCGTATATATGGATAAAGCATTGAGTACCGCTTCCTGCAGCCAGTCCTTCACTTTATCGTCGCTTTCCTGTCGGCATTTTCCCGACACTCTTCTCAAGCGCTTCATTGCGCGCGGCAAGACGGGTATTTCTCTTTCCGTCTCACACGTCTGCACCTTTATTACGCGCACCGCCGCCCCGACGTCACCTTCCGTCGGCGCCGCCCACCTCGTAAGCATGTCTGCGAAAATATTACTATCTCCGTTAACGTGGTGAATATCCACCAACACATGCTGCAGGATTACCATCCAGCGTTGCAGGCGGTTAAGATGTCCATGATTTATCTTCGAGCCGCCTTGCAATATAGCCTTCAGGTTAAGGTGGTCTGTATATACTTGCACTGCTGTCGGGTGGAATGGCAATAAGTACGAAAGTTTATTGAATGTTCGAATTATAGGATATAGCTCCTTATGGCATATACCCCATACAAGTTGACTAGCGTCAAATTTTCCGCTAAAAAACATCATTGGATAAACCGTCTTTTTTAACAAGTCCTTTCCGCGCTCTTCCTGCCGCGCTTGGAATAGGATGGCGCTGTGGTATTTATCCGACGCGTCGGTTACTAGGATCAAATCCATGTTCCGATTGTAATGCTGTAGGCGGGCCTTTGCAGCATCCGCCAACCTTTGTTTAAAGCGCTCAAACGCCTTCTCCAATTCATCGTTCCATAAAATTCGCTTCTTTTCCTTCAGAAGCTTTTTCTTCTTTCCTTTCATCTCTGGGTAAAACAACATAATTTTATCTCGAAGTTCCGCCATCTCGGGAACTGCCGACGTCAATCACTGCGCCAAGTGCAAGAGTTTCGCTAACTCATATACAAACTCAGGCTTTGGAACAAGTAAAATCTTTTCATAATACTTCTTCGAAAAATTCCATCCGCCGTTTTGTAAAATCCGCCCGCAATACTCAATACCCGTCGTAAATAGTATTGATTTCGTCGGGCTAATTCTAACCTTCCATTTCCGCAGGTTGCGCAACGCATCTTCTAATATTCTGATGTAGCGCTTAAAATCTTTTGTGTGTATTAACGTATCGTCAATCCATTGAACGATTCCGTTGCCTTCTTTATTATAATTTTCCGCCGCAATATGATCCACCATGCGCTGGTGAAAGAATACCGGCGTCGAATGATATCCCATTGGCGCGAACTGCAATTGAAATACGCCATATGTCGTCATAAGATTGAAGTACTTCTTCGCACGGTCAGTAATTGCTAACTGGTCAAACCCGCTCACAACATCTAAACATCCGCAAAAGCGGGCGGGCGCTGTGTTGACCAGTTGTGTCTCAAGTATAGGAAGTATATTGACATCCCTATGCAATACCTTGTTCACTGCAACCAGGTCCAACACCATGCGCCAAGTATTATTTTTCTTAGGTACCGCAAAGACGACCGACCCATAAATCGCTTGTCGGATCTTCTTTGCCATGCCCTTCTCAACCATTCCGTCTAACTTCTCCTTCACAAACTCCGCCTTACCAGGCCCGAGCGGCCGTGGCGCCGGCATCTTAAATTCTGCCCCTTCTATTGGCACAACATCCATAGGCGGCAAAAGGCTAATACCTATTTGCGACGCGCTTGTTGCAAAAACATCTTCATACTTGAAGCATAAATTCATGAGCTGGTTGCGCTGGTCTTCGTTAGCGTCGCCAGCAGCTTCCACCATCTTTGTTATTGCTTCGCGTATTTCCGCCTTTTCCGCTTCTGGCTGATAGAGCGCGTTTCCTTCGGGAAGCATCAACTGCTCTAAGTTGTCTTCATCGACTACATCTTTATTTTGCTTTAGATGTATGGTCTCCCCGAAAGAGATTCCTTCCGCGTTTCCATCCCGCAAGCGTCTGCTAAAATCAATCGACGCTGCGCGGATTGACGGAACGTCGCCAAAGACTTCCATTTTACCGCCCGTTAATTTTCTAATCATTGCCGCTATGCGCAGCCTAGGCAGCCTTAACCCCGTCAAAAATTGTATATTCTTTGACTTCTGGCGGTTAAGTTTCTGCGCCTTCAAATTTTTCGTAAAGACAAAATATGATTTTACCGCCAGCTCTCCTTCTGCGCCTTCATCTATAACTTTTATTATTTCAGCTAAAGTATATTCATGTTCCGCGAAGTTAGAAATTGAACCAAGTATTAAATTTAAGTTCAACTCAACTACAAATATCTCATGTACTCCAGAAAGTTGTCGAAGCTCCTCCGACCTCAGCGCTTTTATAACTACGGCGCTATCGGCGAAGCAGCTTCGACAAACCTTCAGGCACACGGGACCGCTTTCCGCCCCGTTGCCGACTTCCTATGCATTTTGGTGCGGCATCAATCCCGCTTTTTCCAGCGCGGGAGCACCGACCAGCAGTTCCTTCCATTTTCTATCTTCTACAAGGAACACCTTCATCCTGCGGAAGTCACACTTCCAAACGCCGCCGATACGTAACTCGAGATCAGTATAACCTACTTTAGCTATACGAAGATCCGTTGTTCCGTCGGCTAACGTGATCCTCTCCTTCACATCCTCTACAACATCCATCATCCATGCATGCTTGTGAAGTGAGGCCACGCTTTCATCCGCACCACTATCTAGGATCGCGTCGGAAATGCGATCTCTAGATTTGATATGGTGGACGGTGACGTTCTTCCTTTCCGCTCTTCTTACCGATACATTAATCCGTCTGGTCGGGTTACGTTTCTCGTATTCGTCCCCCGGCGCCGGAAGCGCTAAAAATGAATTGCGCTGCTTCGGCTTTTTATCCTCCCTTCTCTCATAACGTCTGTTTTCATAACCGCCCCTATTTTTATACGGATAGTATCCTCCTCTATTCGTACTTCTTCTATATCCGCGAGGGCTGGGGGAACGAGACTTACGGCGGTAATATTTGTTGCCGCTTCTATCTCCTTCTCTTTCAGACAATATGGAGTGTCTTCTTTTCTTCCTTCCGCTTCTGTGTGTCCTTTGCTGAGTTCTTCGCACTTCCGACTCTCGTGGCGCCGCCACTGTCGGCTCGGGCGGTGAAATGTCCACTTCATCCGTGGTGTCCATTCTCCGCTCATAGACCGACTTAATGAGTTCCTTAAATCTGTTAAGGGAATCGCCGAACTTGGACTTTGGCGCATCCAGTTTCACCTTCAGGCGGGCCTCCCTCATCTGCAATTCCGTCAGAAGCCGCTTATTAAGCGCTTTTAATACTTCATATTTTTGCGCATTTTCCTTCAGCTGCTTCCATTTTATACATCCCGTGGCGCTGCTCATGTAAGTGTTTAAACGCTCAAGGAATGGGCCCTCACTCGGCCAAGTCACCTTTTCCGCGATCGTGCGGAGAGTGTCTTCCCCTTCATATGCTTCATGTTCCGACATATACTTGCGGAGATATTCAACAAATCCCTCCTTCGTCACTCCTGCGTTGTAGAGGCTCTGTTTGAGTTCAGGGTCGACATGGATCCATAGATTCGGCTCCTTTTCTTTTCCGTATACGTCCAGGTAAGCCTCGCGCATATCTAACATGGCGCGGATATCTTTTACCTTTAGTGCTTTTAATGTTTTAAATTTTCCGCCGTAGGATCTCCACGCCCGATCGCGGCGCGCGTCTTCCGCCCTCTGTTTCTGAATTTCAGCCGCTTCATCCGTTAGCTTCGGCCCTTTCAGCGCCTGAGTGGTTGCTTCTGTTAACTTTGCTAGCAGCGTCTCCATTCCGTGCACCCTTGCCGACAAGGTAAAAACACTCTCCTGCGTTGCTTCCGCCAGCGACCTCGTTTCCGCGAAGTCGGAAAGGGTTCTTCCGTGAGCCGGCGTTGACTTAGGTGTTGG
Organism: Labyrinthula sp. Ha; assembly: GCA_015227615.1. Taxonomy (NCBI): domain Eukaryota; class Bigyra; order Labyrinthulida; family Labyrinthulaceae; genus Labyrinthula; species Labyrinthula sp. Ha. The sequence goes on from JAALGZ010000059.1 coordinate 140,199, forward strand.
CGGTGTCTAAGGAATCGGTACAAAGGCTCTACTCTGCTCGTCAGCCGCTCTTTGAAACTCTTTCAGCTTTCCCGCTTGCGCGCGGTTAAGAGATTTCATTTCCTTCAGCTCTTTTGCCATCCTTTTCATTTCTGCCTTATTTCTCTCCCGCTCCTCATCTACTGCCTTCTTCATAATTACAGAGTTGCGGTCACTGAGCAGCGACTCCGCTGCTAGCGACTGCGCCTTTATTCTCTCATTCGCCGTCGTTAGCGTGTTTATGCGCTTCTGCAGTCTATTCTCCGCATCCGTCCTGGTATGTTCTGAAGGTCTTGTCTTGCGTTGCGGCGCCTTCATCACTATCCCGGCGGCTGGTTCCGCCTTGGTTACCCATTTGAAAAGGGTGACACGTCTTGGGCGGTCCGGGTCATCGTTAGCCGATAAGTTTGGCTTGGGCATTCCGCCTCTTACGACCGCCATACCCTTATCCGCCATAAACTGTACCGCTGTTGTTATCAATCCCTCCGACGAGCGGAAAAACCACGTCGGAATATTGTGCTTAAGTACTTGCGGCGGGGTCTTTTTCCGATGCGCTACTAGTTGCGCAAAAGACATCTCTTGACTTTCTCTGAAGTTTGGCACCGCCGCCAACATATGCGCCACCCTGTCGCTTATAGGAACTCCGTCAGCCTCCCTTTCCGACAGGGCGGTCATTAACAATAGCGGATATCTTGAAGACTGGTGGATGTTCTTTTCCTCCAGCAATTCCACCGCCGTTTTTCCTCTCATCCGACCTTGCATTTCGCGAAGGTCTTCCTCGCATACCACATACTTCTTCGGGGTAAACCAACGTGGCTTCTTTAAATAGAACTCACATTGCTTTCGGGTTATCCTCTTCTTTTTAGGTGTTTGCGGCGCCGCCTTCTTCTTTGATTTTCTCGTCGATGGCGGGGAAGTTAAATTTACCGCCTCCGCCTAAACATTCTTACTCCGACCTTTCGCAATTACCCGCTCGAGGTTAGTCGACTCATCAATATTAAGCGCCCCATCACTTGAGGCGGCTTCATCTTCTAGCGCCGCGGTCGGCGATGCCGGCTCGACCTCCTGCGTCGCTGTCATAGGTTGCGTCAAATCTAGAACATCCGCCTCCTTTTCGGCGGCGGCGGATATTCTTTCCGCCTGATCTTCTATGGCGGCAACTTCACTTTCCGCTTCATTCTCCACCCTGGCGGCTGAACTTTCCGCCTCATCCTCCGCTCCGGCGGGCAAATTCTCCGCCTCGCTCTCTGATTCGGATCCAAGCATCGCTTCAGCTACCGCGTCTGGCTTGGGGTCATCCTGACCCGGCGCTCCTGTCACGACGCGGTTAGCCTTGTTCTTCGTCTTCCCAGCCGCCGCTACTTGGGCGACTTCTTGGCTGTTGTTCTCCGCCTCAGCTCCCGCTTGGGCGGCTAAATTCTCCGCCTCGCTATCTTCCGCTGAATCTTCCGCCTCGTCGGCTGACGGTAAATTAAGTGACTTGCGCAGTGCGGCGCGCTTCTCGTCACTCAATTCGTCAGTCCGACCTTCTTCTCCTTCAGCACTTCCTTCCGACGATGAGTCAGCTCCGAAGAGCTCCTCATTTTCATCCTCATTCTCCTGCTCTCTTCTTATCCTCTCTGCTTCCTTCTCCTCTAGCTCGCTTTTCTTCTCTCTATTTGCCACCCTCTGTTCTCTAGATAACGGCATTCTAATTTCCTTGTATACGCCTCTCGTATTGAAATTTCAATAGATCTAAATCGGGATTTATTCTCTTCGACTAGATAGGCTTCACGTGAATATCAGTCTCCTATTCTTTAACCAAGCTTGTCTTCAGTTATTAGTTCCTTCTACAAAGTCTGACTCGTAAACTTAAATCTTATGTTGTATTTTCTTTTTCCTTCTTGATTCTGTTGGATTCTGACTGTGCCTTTTTTAGTCATTCTATTCCTCCAATCAGATCACTTCTACTAACCAATCATATATCTAACTAATTTATACTAATAATCAATAATGCAGAAGCTTATAACGATACACTAGTGACCAACGTTTTAAAATACAGCGAGTTTTCAGCATAGGGGTCCAAAAGTGACTGTATCTCCTTCCACGTGCTTTCTTTTTCCTTAAACTGGAACACTTTTCCTTTCACTGACCCAGAGTCAAAAAGAGTAAAACTATGAAAAATCTCTAAGACGTTTTCCCATTGTCTAACTATTTATTTTTTAGGAAGAATAAATGGAAGCAAGAAGTGAGACTAAGAGCTATATTCTTAAGCCGTCTAGTTAAGTAGTTAAGTCAGAAGAATCAAAGAATTATTTATAACTTTAATCACTTAGCAACATCCTACTACGTTAGGTTAAGAGAAGCTGTCCAAAAACTCACTACTGACATTAAATATATTTTCATTTCCTAATACATCTATTCCAAAAATATCTTTCTCATTGAACATATATGAGGCACATAAAAGTTCTATGGATCTTTTTTCAGGTTTCGCTGCTTTTTTCTCTACATTTATAGCAACAAATATTTTGTTTCTAGTATTTAATAAATTTCCATAACTTATTGCTTGTTTTATAGCGTCTTTCATGTGTCCATCGTCAGTAGTTGGTACTGATACACATTTTACTTCTATTATTATACCTACATCACCATTGGTAAGTTTTATACGAGCTCTACCTTTTTTACCTGAATCTAGTTTACTAGTATAAACTTCACTGCCAAATGTGGAATGTTGCGTTTGCAATACTATATAATTTAATAGTGAATGTACTACATCCTCATTAGTAAACACACCCTCATTATTGTGATCATCAACTAGTTTAACTCCTTTGATCATTTCTTTAAATTGATTATAGAAATTTTTGAATAGTGCTCTAATATTATTTTGATTATATTCTTTTGTATCAATTATACTTCGCACGATGTCAATTAAGGTTTCAAAATTCTTAGAATCTATTCTGTAAATGTCTCGATAGTAGTCTATTATTTTGTTTCTCATTTCATATTTAATTTCCATATTAGGTAACTCATAGCAATCTTTCTTTTTGCCATCTATTGTTAAATATCCACCTATAAATAAGTAAGAAAATAATAAGTTTAAACCAACTGAACTGATTTTTTTATTACCACCGGTTATATTCTTAAGAATTTCAAAGTCAGATACCGAAAAGTCATCTTTTCTTTCTAAGTAAATGCTCTCACCATTTATCAGCTTTTCCATTTGTTCTCTAACTTCTGGGTTGGCAAATAGGACATCAATAAAATTTATACTTCCGCTTTTTTCCCAATAAGACTTAAACTCAGTAAACTCACCTTCTCTTAAATAACTAGCGATTGACCAGATATTATATTTGCCAACTATTTCCTTTAAATGCACTTCTTTATTTTGTGGACAATATCTCTTAACTTTATATCCATTGTACCAAAGTTTAGCCTTGTCCCCAAGTTCTTTAGGTACTTCAAAATGCTCAAAGAATAAATCAACCTCAGTTTCATCAAGGCCATAATGTTGCGCATATTTAGCACTAGTAAAATCAATTTTACAAAGATTATTTAGTCCAGATAGCATACCGCTTTGCGAAATATACTGAACTCCTGTTAGTACTCCTTTTTCTAAGTAAGAATTACTCTTTAGAGCAGTCTCATAGATACCTGAAAACAACTTGATTGTTTTGTCAAGATTATCTTTATCAAACTCCCTATATGCGATATTAGCTACAGCATCATATTCATCTATCAATATCCAAACTTTCTTATCGTAATGACAAAAGAGCATTTCACTTAAAACTTTTAAACCCCTTGTTATTTGCACATCTTCACTTTCCTCTATATATTTCCTTATTAATTTACGCTGTTGTGGTTTGAGTTTAGTACTATTTTGGAGATATGAATGTTGGCTAAAGATTTCACTCAAATCTGTTCTAATCAATCCTTTGATGGAATTATAATCTCCAGCTTTACAGTTTTTGAAATCAGCATGTATGACTGGATACGTTCCTTGTATAGTTAAGGAATCAGTTACCCCAAATAGTTTTGTTTTCGCTATTTTTAAAGGAAAGATTTCTCTTTTTCCACGAATATCACCATCAATTTGACCACCGGCAAACAGCTTATAATTATCACTCTCTCTTTCACTTATTGGTTCACCCTTACTGTCAACTTGTATTTCTAGAAACCTCTTCAGCATATCAAGGTTTACAGTTTTTCCCCAACGTCGTGGCATTGCTATTAATAATGTTTTACAGTAATCCTCTATAATATCTTTTATAAACAGACTTTTGTCAGCAAACATTGTACTTTGAATTACTAAATCCTTAAAATCACCACCCAGCAAGATGTGAGGTTGAAATTTTGGTTTCATTTCAGTTCCAGAAACTTTTTGTTTATATTTCCTTAACAAGGGAGACAAAGCTTGCTCAGTGCCCTGAATTATTCTCTTCTTCTGAATTTGGTAAGCTTTAACTGCTTTTTTCATTATTTTCTTTTTTTGCTTTGTCTCTAATCTTTCTACAGCAGTGTTTCTAAAGTGAATATAAAGTAGAATTAAACACGAGAGAATAAATTAAAAAATAAACAGTTCGAATCGAATTGAGTTTGTTAAATACAAAAAGGCCATATGACCCAGTCTGGGCAAAGCATCCGATATTAAATGAGTAGTGTAAATATTAGAACGTTATGAAAAGATAAAACAATATTGTATACAGAGAATTAAAAAAAAATAATTAAATATATACTCTTATCTAAAAAAACTACTATTCAACATAAAGATAGAAAGATAAAGTATAAGAATAGATAATTTAATTGAGTGAGATTAAATGTCTTAATATAAAAGTTTTCGTATGTAAAAATGTTTGTCCAGATATGGGAATTCGTTTTTTTTACACACGTGTAATTTATACTCGGTATGTGATTGGTTGAATTTTTGTGAGAATGGCCAATTATTTCATTTTTGAAATTAAGGCATTAATGACATTTGTGATTTCAGGATATCAAATTTGGGCCATATAGCCAAAAACCATATTTTGCGAAAATTTGGAGGTAATGGAGGGAAACAGTGGGCAATTCGATCCAATATCAGAAAAACAAAAGAAAAAGAGAAAATGTAAAAAATTCAGAACGGCATTGAGAACTAACTTGAAAACAAAAAGGGTGTAGAAAACTCTCCAAAAAGAATGGAGCTAGAAATTTAGTTACATTTTGAAGTTGCTACAGAAAGCGAGATGTTTTTGCACCTTTCAACGGTTGCAAACGGTTGCTTCAAGTGGTTCAGAAGGACTTCAGTGTTTTTTACTTCAGAAATTATAATTTTAACCTTTAGTATTTTAAACATAACAGAAAATATTGCAGTGCTATTTTAGCAATTGTTCTCTTGTTTCTATTTTCTCGTAAATATAAATTCAAGGATTAATTAATTTTTTTAAATATAATTCCATTTTCTTAAACTTTGAGGAAATACAAAGAAGGCTGGGAACAAAGTGAAATGTACTGGAAGATAGAAAATAAATATTAAAAGTTATAAAATATTAAAATGTGAAGTCGCATTACCCTAGCGTGGCGGGGGGCCTTTAATGCTTCCCGTGTCTTTAAAAATACCCCCCCCCCGTGACTCTGCCTTCTCTCCACACTCGGCCCTCGATGAAGATGAGGATGGATTTAAATCTTTCTCCATAGGTTGAATGCAAAAACTCGAAAATATATCTGAACGTTATTAAATGCATTTGTGAACTAAAATAATTAGAAGTTTAAAGCAAATGATTTTGAAAACTGAGATTCAGAAGATTTAGATTTTTGTTAAAATTGAAATTTAAAACTTGAGTGGGTTGATACTTTAATCTAGGTGCAATTTTTTTAACTTTCATCGTTTTTCGTTTCCTTTTTCAAATTTTGGTCAAACTTTCATCCTTCTTCGTTTTTATTATGTTTTTGCTAAACTTTCATCCCTTTTCTTCTTTGTTTTCCACTTCATATTTTCTTGTTAAACTTCCATCGTTTTCGTTTGCTTTTTCATATTTTTGTTAAACTTTCATCCTTTTTCGTTTTCGACTTCTTTTCATTTTGACTTCATATTGTTTCTCATTGCTTTTTATTCAAACTTAAGAATTAAAAAATAATAATAATAAAGCTTATTCACAACGAATGAGAGGAACTGCATGCATCTCGCACTGTTTTAAACCTCTCTTGGAGGTCACGATGTTTTGATCGTCTTTTCATATGCACTTGTTCATTGTTGGATTGTTAGTTAGTTATTTAAGGATTAAATGGGCCTACTGGCCAAACCTTCTACGAACCAGGTGCTTACTATGTTCTTAACCTACTGAAAGTCATTTGTCATTTTCTATACTCTTCTTGTTGCTATCAATACCTTATCCACTTTCTCCGGCTTTTATTGGTCAGTCTCCCAGGATACCTGATTTCATTCGTCCAAGGTTGTATTACTCTAGATTGGGCTATTCTTAATTTTCCAAATTTTAATCTTAAATCAAACCAAATTGAAGAAGATTGAAATTCTCGCACGCCAAGTCAGAAGAGCTCCAAGAAAGCGACGGTGAAACTGAAAGATGCTTTTGAGGGATGCAATGAGGAGCATGGAGGTTTGTTGAGCAAGTTTCCGAGTGGCTATTGCTGATTTTGAGTGGAAGGTGGTGAAGTAGGGTTTTCTCGGTTATTCCAACTCATCGGGTTCTAGCTGAAGCTGATTAAGAGCCGTGAAAGGTATATTTTTATTCTCTATGTTTCTTAGAGGTTAAATGGGGATGTATCGTGGAGATTCCTGCTGGTTTCAGGTTTAGGATGTGAATTTTGACTGTTTGGGTGTTTGGGTTGGGATAGAGCTAGGAAGATTGTGAGATTCATTTTGGCTGTATTCTGGTCTATTCTGGGGGAGAGAGAGGGAGCTATGTTCTATTGCAGGTTGGGTTGTAATATATTTTAGGTGCAGTTGTTGTTTTCAGACGTGTTACTTATGCATTGAGTATTTCTAAAAATTCAAGTTTCCTGCTATGTGGATGTTCCAGAAAGTCCAAGAAGTTCTTGCTCATAGGTTTAAAGGTTGATGTTGACTGGTACGGTTCTGAGATACCTTGCTGCTAGTTCCAGATAGTTTCCCCTTGGTTGATGTTCTTGATCATGTGTTTTAAGCCCCAGTTTCTCTACTCTCTTTAGTACCACTCTACTCAGTTTTGCATTTAAATCTCCACCTAAAAAGTAACATTCCTTTCTTTTTCAGATTTCTTATTAACTGGCTTGACTCTTTTAAGTTAATGTTTTTTCTTGCCGGTATCTTGGAAAACTATTTTCAGGATCCTGTCGCCATTACTTTGAACTGAAGAGACGTTGCAAGCAAGTTCTTCGGCCAAGTAGGTCGCTACGCCTGCAGCTCTAGTAGACGGTTTTGAAAAAAAACTCTTACCTTTGCTACAGTTGACTTTCACCTTTTCCTTCAGCATCTTGTAGCCATTTGCGTGTAGCTATTTCAACATCAAAATTGACAGTTGCTAAATTTTTTCTTCCAAAAGGTTAAGTTCTATTGTAGTAAGACCACCTGTGTTCATAGAGACTGCAAGTAGTCTCTGTTCACGTTGGATCGCACACTCTAGGCCCTCCATGGAGGTCAAAGTCAAGCAGCTTCGTTGAGGCAAGAACTTTTAACTACATTTCTTGCTTCGTGCCCAAGATTTAAATATCATTAATGCTTTAATTTTAACAACGCCATAATTGCCCACTCTCACTAAAATTCAACCAATCAAATACAAGGCGTAACGTACATCACTGTAAAAAAGGAGGATCCTTCAAACTACAGTACTACTCGTATCTGTACGAGCCTTTTTACATACGAAGACTTTTATATTACGACATTTAATCTCACCCAATTTAAATATCTATACTTATGCTTTATCTTTCTATCTTTACTTTAAACTCAATTCTATTCTATCTGTTTATTTTCTACTTAATTCTCCCGTACTCAATTCTGTTTTATGTTCACTTTACAAACACTCCTGTTCTTATGAATAAGTTGGTATATTTTCACTGAACTGAAATAGTGAATTAGGATTATCATAGTGCTCATTTCTATGGGTGCCTTATAATTAGAAATATATCGAGGTAATGCTATATTGCAAAAGTAAGGATGTAAAAAGGAATTTTAAAATGCGACCGTTGTACGAATTAAGAACTAAGAACTTGTGAATAAAGTGTGTATTTGAACTGAAAGAAAATTTCCCTTATTGTATACCCAGAAGAAGGCGCCGAGACCATATTTACTGCTGGATTTGTTATACTAACCAAATATTGATCAATATTCCCCAGGATTACAATAATGTCGGGAAACAATGAGAACACGACTACAAACAATAATATAGGAACTGGAACTGGATCTGATAATGGACGAACTATGACACTTAACCCAAACCAGATTAATACCTTGCTCACACATTTTGGTAATGTATTGAGGGATGTAAGTCGCAATAACCGTTGAGATGAAGAGTGTTGTATGGACTTAGAAATTGATAAATTAACTGATTTTTCAAAGCAGAGTTGCAAATTTTTTATTTCTCAGTACAAACTTTTGAATGCGGTACAGCGAAAGAAGGTGAATCTAAAACCTGAAGATAGAAATGACGCTGTCTACAAACTTGAAGAGATTCAATGTGACTAGGTATAACAATGTGCTTATTAAGCATCTGCAGGATATAGTGGACGAAGAGAAAATGAAGGAGCTAAAAGCTCCTGACCAGATTATATTGGATAATGTTGTATTCAACTTGGGAGTTTTAAAAGAAAACACATTCAAATAAGTTTTTAATAAAATTAGAGAAGTCATTGAGTTGTTACGGAGGAAAGTGCACGTTTGAAAAAGAAAATATACTCATCTATATTTAGGCTGTTACCCAGTTATATTTGGGTACGACAAGATATGTTGACGATCAAACCCTCACTATGCAATTTAGACTTTAAAAAATTTGGAGAAGTATATAATAAGCTACATACCACCATATCATGTAAGGGAGAAGATGCGGAAGGGAAATCCATATGAAAAATAGATAAGAAACAGGATAAGTGGGAGGAGATTTATTAAAAAAGAACTGAAAAAGAGCTGAGATAACAGAAGTTTAAGAAGATGTAAGCTGTTTTAATATTAAATAGGCTAATAATTGTGGGGCAGATGGATGTAGTGGAAACCAAAACCCGTGTTCATTTTGCCATAGATACGGACAAAAAGAAGATACTTGCTATGCGAGAAGAGGCTTTGTTGCTGGAGGGTAACAAAATCCCAGATTGGTCTTTAGATAGCCGGAAAATGTAATTTCAAAGCGTTTAAAGAGATATAAGGAGAAGTTGAAATTAAAATCGCAGAGGAAATATCTGGGTGTAGGGCGGAAGATGCAGCAGGTGGAGAATGAAAAAAACGGATGTGGAGAATGAAATGCAAGAAATAGAGGAGCCAGAAGCAATGAAGCTTGTTTTTGAAAATGTTCAGAAAAATGAAAAGGGACAATTAACAATGACAGCGAAGAAAGTCATACGAGGATATAAACAAGATATGACGTTGTTAAATGTGGATATAGCATCAGGGGAGATATGTGGAAAAAAGGAGAATACTTATGATGTTGTAGTGCGGAAGGGTGTTCAGCAGTTTGTGGTATGTGGATGCTTGAACTCTGATACCGATATGTCTGCCACAGCGAGGAGCAGGTTTGAGAAATACTGCAGTCGTTTGAGGAGGCTGAGAGAACCCATTAGAGTCAAATATGCACATGGAGTCAAGCATAGGGTGACGCATTCAGGTATGGTGAGGATAAAGATACGTTTTGAAGGGAAAAGGGTGTATGATTTTGGAGAGGTGGAAGTTCTATTACTGAATGAACTAGAAGAATGAGCAAATTTACTCATAGGAAATGATTTGTTGGGAATACATGGGTTAAGTCTACTTCAACTTTTAAAGGAGTGAGATAATGATTGTAAGATCAGTGGAAATAAAAGTGGGTAGTAAGGTTATGATAAATTGGTCTGAGAAAAAAATCTGGGGAAAAAGAAGAAGGGGATAAAAGTTAGGGAAATGAATGTAAAGTGAGTAGGAATCATCAGCAAAAAGAAAATGCCTATAATATTCAAAGCATTTGAAGATGAAGTGATGGAGGATGAGTTGAACAGTGAGTAAAATTTGGAAACTTCCATTAAGGAAGATGTTTTGAGGCTAAAAAGGTAATTGGTGAGAAACTGGTAGATATAAAAAAATATAGTTCCGGTGGGGGATTTGGATTGACTGAAAGGGATACTTATGATTAACGCGCGTGGATTTGGAGATGACAGGAACCCAACTCTGATATTAAGATTGAAACATATTAAATGCAGTGTGAATAATGAGAACGAAATGGTTGTATGTACAGCGAGACCGATGGGACCGGAGAAGGAAGAATTTCTTAGAAACAGAATAAAGTAAATACTGAAAGCCGGGATTATTAAGCCAAATCGGAACCTGATGATATCCATACAGCTTTTAATTGTGTCCAAGTTAGAACCAAAGAAGTACTGTTTTGTTGTAGATTTCCGGTCGTTGAATCATTACACCAGGAAAGTAGACTCTAGGCTTCTAGATATTAACAACCAGTTGTCTAAAATTAAATAGACTATATATTTCGGTCAGCATGAGTTGTTTAGTGACTTCGACTACTTACCAACGCAGGAGGACTTTCAACGTTTTTTTTTTCACTTTCTGAACGCCGTGGATTTTGTGCTATAGTTTTAGGGGGGAGAGGGGGTTCCGGGATGATATAATACATCTTCTTTGTTTTCGGAAAGAATAATAAGAGAAATGTTAGAACCGGAGAAACTGCTTTGTAAAAATACTCCACAATAAAAGAATGGTAATATTTTATGGAGAGCAATGATTAAAAAGTTCTGCGCGGTTATAGAAAAATTTCTGAATCAATACGAAAACAATTGGGATTGAATATATCTAAATGTGATTTTCTAAAGAAGAAAACTACTTTTTGCGGAAATTTACTAACGGATAAAGGTCACAGGTTGGATAAGAAGTATGTGGCTGACCTTTTGGGGAGAAGGAAACCAAAATATGTGCATGAAGTAACACAGTTTATTTTTATTGGGAACTTAATCACAGAAATTTTGCCACATTTTGCGTGGTTGAGGTTTACGCTTACAGAAAATTATTTAATAGTGGAGAAAATAAAGTTGCTGGAGAGAAAGAAAAAAATTCATCATTTGGACAAAAGAGATCAATGCGGCGTAAAGGGTATCGGTGGAGAAGCTGAAAGAGTCGTTCACGGCAACATTAACATATTTTGATGCGAAGTTGGATGTCATTTTATTTGTGGACGCGTCAAAGAAACATCGGGCTTACTTTATATGTCAAATGAAGGAAGAAATTGATGTGAAACAAGTTCCGAAAAAGCAGTTTAAAGTAATAGTAATATCTAGTGTTAACTTTTGGGGCTTAACTCTGTATTGGCACATTTACTCAAAGGAGTTGTTCCCAGTGATTGCAACATCTCGGAAGTATGATTACTATCTAAAAAGAAACTCGGTAAAGAAAACTTTGTTTACAGATTGCCGAGTCCTGGTGCATGTATTGAATCCTAACCTATGTAAGAAAAAGGCTTAATCGGAGAGGTTGTGTCACTGGAGCGTAATTTTCCAGGATTTACAGCTGGAGGCCCATCACACTGATGAAGATTATAATGTGGCGGCTGACGCGTTAAATAGGCTGATATATCCGGAAAGTACCAGAGACAAATAAGAGTTGCTTAATATGTATGTTTTAGAGATGTCGATGGAAGAGGTCATATGTATAGATAATTTTTTGAGAGAGATAGATAAGATAAATTTGAGTTGTCAAAGTCCGAATTGCGCGGAAATTTGGCCTGAGATGGATGAAGGCTATCTGTTAGGGCTACAAAGAAGGGACTTGGGTGGGATAATAATAGGGTTGCAGAAGCGTGAAGGAAACTGGTGGGAACCCCGTCGCTGATACCCTCAATATTGATGCACACACATTTGTGTTTTAACACTGGAGCTGCTGAGCTTGAAAAAAGAGTAATTTAGAGGGAGCATGTACTTTTAGACAAGAAATTGGCTGGTCTTCTCATGGATGGATGGATTAGATTTAGACGACAATGTGTTCATTGCCAGTGGCCGACAAAGATAATGATAAGACCGTTCGATATAACGAGCTTAGAAAGAAGTTGCAGAGAGTTTATATTGAGTGGTTTTTTGTATCTTAGTAAGAGAGAGGAATATATATTGACGATTATTGACTCATTGTCGATGTTCAAGATGCTGAATAGATGTAAAAAAGCTAAGACGAGCGAGGTAGTTACACCTTTGTGGATCTTTATGATCACTAAAAACCAATTTGTGATTTTGTATTGATTTCAGATAAAGGGTCACACTTTTTAAATCAGTTGGTTACTGATTTTGTCAAAGAAAGCAGCGGATCACAGTCTTTTTTATGCGTCCACGTGCCGTTCACAAATAGCGCGGCTGAAGTGGAGAACAGGTAAATCTCACAACATTTTCGGACGTTCATATGGGAGCTATCGCTGACCGTATAGAATTAGCTTATGCTACTGGATAAGGTGCAATATTATTTAAACTCTGTGTCAATGAGGTCTAGAGAGAATTTATCATCGTTTTAAATATTCTTAGGAAAATACCTCAGAAAGATGTGTTGGGAAGAACAGGAGTTTTGGATTTGAAGAAAAAGCAAGAAGAAAAGTTAGAGGAGCTGATGAATAGGATTTAAAAGGATATTCTCAAGTATCTAGAGAAGGTATTGAGTTTTTGCAGCGAGCTATAGAGTATCAAAACGCATTATATAATAAGCGATTTAAGTTTACACTGTTATGTTTCAGTGAAGAAGAGTTTGTATTGGTAAGCAAGGTAGTCAAACACAAAAAGTTGAGGCCTCAGTGGGTTGGACCATATATTGTAAAAAGGCAGCCGAGTGAGCATCTTTACAAAGTTGCAAAACTTATGGGTAAAACTATGGAGGTGCATCCTCCTTGTCTTATCTTTTTTTTGCTCCAAGTGAGCTTCTTCAAAATCCTAGAATGAAGATAACGTTTTTAAATGATAGCGGAAAATTGGAAGTGCAAAGGCTCCGTGGTATAAAAGAAGAAACAGGAGGTTTTTTGTTGCAAGTGGATTCGAGAGGTTTTAGAAATGAGACGGATTGGCCATGGCAACTGCTTAGCATCATGATTGAAGATCTACCTAAGCTGGTGATAAAGTATTTGGCAAAAGAAAAGATTTAGAAGACGAATGAAGCTAAGAGATATTTGAAAGTGGTATATCCTAATGGATGGGAGTGGGAAAACGTGATTACGTCGCGGTTTGAGGTAAGGAAAGTGGACTTTGCACGAGTCGAGTATGATTTGGATGGCAAGCTGGTAGAAGTTGGTTGGAATATACATCAGGCGCTATTGCTGAAAAATTTGGTGATGCACTTTGGATTTGCTAAATAAGAAATGATTTGAAAGTATATTCCTGGACCCAATGGCCAAAAGACATACAATAAGCTCCAATCATGGATAAACATGCAAGCTATTGGTGACTATACTTATATTCGGTTGAATTTGAATGGTGTTAGAAAGAAGAACATTAAATGGTTGGGAGAGAAATATAGAATAGAAAGGATAATTAACAATACTGCGGAATTGATTTTGCAAAAGTGGTGGACGCGATAGAAAATTTTTGGTATGCATGAGAGTTTGAGTATCAAAATAAATTTGAATGTGCCAGTAGAAGTTTATGAATGGAACAATTTGGATCATATGAAAGCGAGATTAAGGATGGTGGTAAAAATGTTAAAAAAAGAAAGAGAAGTGTAGAATATACCCTTAATTGAGTAGTGATTCTACTGTGGAGCTAGAGATGTTAAGAACGCGATTTTGTGATCTGATGAAACAGAGGAGCTTGATAACGGAGGATATGGAGAAACTTCATAGAATATACGAATTGATAAGGATGGGACAGATAGTAATGGAAGATAAGCCATGTCGAGTAGCTGGAATACGAATTGGAGCTGGGGTATGTAGTAATGCAATCATTTTGGAAATAGGGAGGGTAAGAGTTTCTAAATGGATAGTATCTGCAGGTTCGGTGAGCATTAAGAGGGATGTGTTTGAATTATTGAATGATTACAAAGTGGCAGCTTTTGATGCAATTATGCTAGATCCGCCATATTAGTTTTGTAAAGGGAATTCTATAAGGTGTCCGGCGGATAACGTCAATCAAGTGGAAAATAGAAAATTCTTAGAGTTGAATTTTTATAGGGCAGCAAGGAACACGTTGATTTTTATTTGGACATTTTGGGGCAAGAGAGACATCATATTCCAATGTTTGGAGAAATGGCGGTTGAAATATATAAATCATGTGCTATGGACGAAGACTAAGCGTAATGGGAAAGTGCATTATACGTTAGCAAATGTGGCATTGCAGGGTATAAAAGAGTTGTTAATGGGTGTAAAAGGTGAGTTATCGGTGAATTTGGAGAAAGGTAACTTTGGTAAAGAAATTTCATTGGCTCCTAGTACATGGAATTGTAGAAAGCCGAAAGAAATATATGAGCTGATTGAGGGGTGTTTCAATGCCAAAGTACAATATTTAGCTCTATTTTGCAGGAAAAACATTTTGCGGAAAGGATGGATACCAGTAGGAGATGAATTATAATGTACTTGAAATAAGCATGATGTGATAAATTGAGATAGAATTGAAAGTTGATTTGATTTGATTTGAAATTTGAACTTGGAGCTTGAGAATCTATATTGAACTTGGACCTTCAAAATTTGTATTGAACTTGCTCCTTGAAAATTTGTATTGAACTTGGAACTTTGAAAAATTTTGTCGAAGTTTGGAACTTAAGGATTTGTGTTTGAATACGGAGTTCGAAGAGTTATGTTAAACTTGGGATTTGAAGAATGGAATTTGTTTAACTTGAAACTGGAGAGTTGGTGTTAGGATTATTTGCTGTGCAAGTGAATTATTGTGGGGTTTTTATGTTGGGGAAACTGTTTGTGGTGAGATTGGAGATGATAGGAAGAAAGGAAGACTGAGATAAGAATGAAAATGATACTTTGTTAAGAGGCAGTGTTGTGGATAAATTTGTATATTTGAATTGAACTGAAATAGTGACCTGGGATTAGCAAAGTGCTCATTTCAATGGGTACCTTATAATTAAAATTACATTGGGGTAATGCTATATTGTAAAAGTAGGGACGCAAAAAAAAAAAGGAATCTTAAAATGCGACCGTTGTACGAATTAAGAACAAAGAACTTGTGAATAAATTCTGAATTTGAATTGAAAGCAAGTTTCCCTTGTTTTATGCGCAGTAGAAGGAGCCGAGATCATATTTACTGCTGATTTTTTTTTATAATAACCGAATACTGGAGAAAGATTAGGGACAAAGCAAAAAAAGGAAATAATGAAAAAAGCATTTAAAGCTTACCAAATTCAGAAGAAGAGAATAGTTCAGGGCACTGGGCAAGTTTTGTCTCACTTGTTAAGGAAATATAAAAAAAAGTTTCTGGAACTGAAATGAGACCAAAATTTCAACCTCGCATCAAGCTGGATGGTGATTTTAAGAATTTAGTAATGCAAAGTACAATATTTTCTGACAAAAGTCTGTTTATAAAAGATATAGTAGAGGATACCTATACTTCATTATTAATAGCAATGCCACGACGTTGGGGAAAAACTGTAAACCTTGATATGCTGAAGAGATTTCTAGAAATACAAGTTGACAGTAAGGGTGAACCAATAAGTGAAAAAGAGAGTGATAATTATAAGCTGTTTGCCGGTGGTCAAATTGATGCTGGTATTCGTGGAAAAAGAGAAATCTTTCCTTTAAATATAGCGAAAACAAAACTATTTGGGGTAACTGATTCCTTAACTATACAAGGAACGTATCCAGTCATACATGCTGATTTCAAAAACTGTAAAGCTGGAGACTATAATTCCATCAAAGGATTGATTAGAACAGATTTGAGTGAAATCTTTAGCCAACATTCATATCTCCAAAATAGTACTAAACTCAAACCACAACAGCGTAAATTAATAAGGAAATATATAGAGGAAAGTGAAGATGTGCAAATAGCAAGGGGTTTAAAAGTTTTAAGTGAAATGCTCTTTTGTCATTATGATAAGAAAGTTTGGATATTGATAGATGAATATGATGCTGTAGCTAATATCGCATATAGGGAGTTTGATGCAGATAATCTTGACAAAACAATCAAGTTATTTTCAGGTATCTATGAGACTGCTCTAAAGAGTAATTGTTACTTAGAAAAGGGAGTACTAACAGGAGTTCAATATATTACGCAAAGCGGTATGCTATCTGGACTAAACAACCTTCGTAAAATTAATTTTACTAGTGCTAAATATGGGCAACATTATGGCCTTGAGCAAACTGAGGTTGAGTTATTCTTTGAGCATTTTGAAGTACCTAAAAAACTTCGTGACAAGGCTAAACTTTGGTACAATGGATATAAAATTAAGAAATATTGTCCACAAAATAAAGAAGTGCATTTAAAGGAAATAGTTGGTAAATATAATATCTGGTCAATCGTTAGTTATTTAACAGAAGGTGAGTTTACTGAGTTTAAGTCTTATTGGGAAGAAAGCGGAAGTATAAATTTTATTGATGTCCTATTTGCCAACCCAGAAGTTAGAGAACAAATGGAAAAGCTGATAAATGGTGAGAGCATTTACTTAGAAAGAAAAGATGACTTTTCGGTATCTGACTTTGAAATTCTTAAGAATATAACCGGTGGTAATAAAAAAATCAGTTTAGTTGGTTTAAACTTATTATTTTCTTACTTATTTATAGGTGGATATTTAACAATAGATGGCAAAAAGAAAGATTGCTATGAGTTACCTAATATGGAAATTAAATATGAAATGAGAAACAAAATAATAGACTACTATCGAGACATTTACAGAATAGATTCTAAGAATTTTGAAACCTTAATTGACATCGTGCGAAGTATAATTGATACAAAAGAATATAATCAAAATAATATTAGAGCACTATTCAAAAATTTCTATAATCAATTTAAAGAAATGATCAAAGGAGTTAAACTAGTTGATGATCACAATAATGAGGGTGTGTTTACTAATGAGGATGTAGTACATTCACTATTAAATTATATAGTATTGCAAACGCAACATTCCACATTTGGCAGTGAAATTTATACTAATAAACTAGATTCAGGTAAAAAAGGTAGAGCTGATATAAAACTTACCAATGGTGATGTAGGTATAATAATAGAAGTAAAATGTGTATCAGTACCAACTACTGACGATGGACACATGAAAGACGCTATAAAACAAGCAATAAGTTATGGAAATTTATTAAATACTAGAAACAAAATATTTGTTGCTATAAATGTAGAGAAAAAAGCAGCGAAACCTGAAAAAAGATCCATAGAACTTTTATGTGCCTCATATATGTTCAATGAGAAAGATATTTTTGGAATAGATGTATTGGGAAATGAAAATATGTTTAATGTCAGTAGTGATTTTTTTGGACAGCTTCTATTAACCTAACGTAGTAGGATGTTGCTAAGTGCTCAAAGTTGTAAATATTTCCTTGATTCTTCTGACTTAAGTACTTAACTAGACTGCTTAAGAATATAGCTCTTAGTCTCACTTCTTGCTTCCATTTATTCTTCCTAAAAAATAAATAGTTAGACAATGGGAAAACGTCTTAGAGATTTTTCATAGTTTTACTCTTTTTGACTCTGGGTCAGTGAAAGGAAAAGTGTTCCAGTTTAAGGAAAAAGAAAGCACGTGGAAGGAGATACAGTCACTTTTGGACCCCTATGCTGAAAACTCGCTGTATTTTAAAACGTTGGTCACTAGTGTATCGTTATAAGCTTCTGCATTATTGATTATTAGTATAAATTAGTTAGATATATGATTGGTTAGTAGAAGTGATCTGATTGGAGGAATAGAATGACTAAAAAAGGCACAGTCAGAATCCAACAGAATCAAGAAGGAAAAAGAAAATACAACATAAGATTTAAGTTTACGAGTCAGACTTTGTAGAAGGAACTAATAACTGAAGACAAGCTTGGTTAAAGAATAGGAGACTGATATTCACGTGAAGCCTATCTAGTCGAAGAGAATAAATCCCGATTTAGATCTATTGAAATTTCAATACGAGAGGCGTATACAAGGAAATTAGAATGCCGTTATCTAGAGAACAGAGGGTGGCAAATAGAGAGAAGAAAAGCGAGCTAGAGGAGAAGGAAGCAGAGAGGATAAGAAGAGAGCAGGAGAATGAGGATGAAAATGAGGAGCTCTTCGGAGCTGACTCATCGTCGGAAGGAAGTGCTGAAGGAGAAGAAGGTCGGACTGACGAATTGAGTGACGAGAAGCGCGCCGCACTGCGCAAGTCACTTAATTTACCGTCAGCCGACGAGGCGGAAGATTCAGCGGAAGATAGCGAGGCGGAGAACAACAGCCAAGAAGTCGCCCAAGTAGCGGCGGCTGGGAAGACGAAGAACAAGGCTAACCGCGTCGTGACAGGAGCGCCGGGTCAGGATGACCCCAAGCCAGACGCGGTAGCTGAAGCGATGCTTGGATCCGAATCAGAGAGCGAGGCGGAGAATTTGCCCGCCGGAGCGGAGGATGAGGCGGAAAGTTCAGCCGCCAGGGTGGAGAATGAAGCGGAAAGTGAAGTTGCCGCCATAGAAGATCAGGCGGAAAGAATATCCGCCGCCGCCGAAAAGGAGGCGGATGTTCTAGATTTGACGCAACCTATGACAGCGACGCAGGAGGTCGAGCCGGCATCGCCGACCGCGGCGCTAGAAGATGAAGCCGCCTCAAGTGATGGGGCGCTTAATATTGATGAGTCGACTAACCTCGAGCGGGTAATTGCGAAAGGTCGGAGTAAGAATGTTTAGGCGGAGGCGGTAAATTTAACTTCCCCGCCATCGACGAGAAAATCAAAGAAGAAGGCGGCGCCGCAAACACCTAAAAAGAAGAGGATAACCCGAAAGCAATGTGAGTTCTATTTAAAGAAGCCACGTTGGTTTACCCCGAAGAAGTATGTGGTATGCGAGGAAGACCTTCGCGAAATGCAAGGTCGGATGAGAGGAAAAACGGCGGTGGAATTGCTGGAGGAAAAGAACATCCACCAGTCTTCAAGATATCCGCTATTGTTAATGACCGCCCTGTCGGAAAGGGAGGCTGACGGAGTTCCTATAAGCGACAGGGTGGCGCATATGTTGGCGGCGGTGCCAAACTTCAGAGAAAGTCAAGAGATGTCTTTTGCGCAACTAGTAGCGCATCGGAAAAAGACCCCGCCGCAAGTACTTAAGCACAATATTCCGACGTGGTTTTTCCGCTCGTCGGAGGGATTGATAACAACAGCGGTACAGTTTATGGCGGATAAGGGTATGGCGGTCGT
The DNA here is from genome assembly GCA_015227615.1 of Labyrinthula sp. Ha. NCBI lineage: Eukaryota > Bigyra > Labyrinthulida > Labyrinthulaceae > Labyrinthula > Labyrinthula sp. Ha. The sequence continues at coordinate 159,626 of JAALGZ010000059.1, forward strand.
AAGAGGCGGAATGCCCAAGCCAAACTTATCGGCTAACGATGACCCGGACCGCCCAAGACGTGTCACCCTTTTCAAATGGGTAACCAAGGCGGAACCAGCCGCCGGGATAGTGATGAAGGCGCCGCAACGCAAGACAAGACCTTCAGAACATACCAGGACGGATGCGGAGAATAGACTGCAGAAGCGCATAAACACGCTAACGACGGCGAATGAGAGAATAAAGGCGCAGTCGCTAGCAGCGGAGTCGCTGCTCAGTGACCGCAACTCTGTAATTATGAAGAAGGCAGTAGATGAGGAGCGGGAGAGAAATAAGGCAGAAATGAAAAGGATGGCAAAAGAGCTGAAGGAAATGAAATCTCTTAACCGCGCGCAAGCGGGAAAGCTGAAAGAGTTTCAAAGAGCGGCTGACGAGCAGAGTAGAGCCTTTGTACCGATTCCTTAGACACCGCCAACACCTAAGTCAACGCCGGCTCACGGAAGAACCCTTTCCGACTTCGCGGAAACGAGGTCGCTGGCGGAAGCAACGCAGGAGAGTGTTTTTACCTTGTCGGCAAGGGTGCACGGAATGGAGACGCTGCTAGCAAAGTTAACAGAAGCAACCACTCAGGCGCTGAAAGGGCCGAAGCTAACGGATGAAGCGGCTGAAATTCAGAAACAGAGGGCGGAAGACGCGCGCCGCGATCGGGCGTGGAGATCCTACGGCGGAAAATTTAAAACATTAAAAGCACTAAAGGTAAAAGATATCCGCGCCATGTTAGATATGCGCGAGGCTTACCTGGACGTATACGGAAAAGAAAAGGAGCCGAATCTATGGATCCATGTCGACCCTGAACTCAAACAGAGCCTCTACAACGCAGGAGTGACGAAGGAGGGATTTGTTGAATATCTCCGCAAGTATATGTCGGAACATGAGGCATATGAAGGGGAAGACACTCTCCGCACGATCGCGGAAAAGGTGACTTGGCCGAGTGAGGGCCCATTCCTTGAGCGTTTAAACACTTACATGAGCAGCGCCACGGGATGTATAAAATGGAAGCAGCTGAAGGAAAATGCGCAAAAATATGAAGTATTAAAAGCGCTTAATAAGCGGCTTCTGACGGAATTGCAGATGAGGGAGGCCCGCCTGAAGGTGAAACTGGATGCGCCAAAGTCCAAGTTCGGCGATTCCCTTAACAGATTTAAGGAACTCATTAAGTCGGTCTATGAGCGGAGAATGGACACCACGGATGAAGTGGACATTTCACCGCCCGAGCCGACAGTGGCGGCGCCACGAGAGTCGGAAGTGCGAAGAACTCAGCAAAGGACACACAGAAGCGGAAGGAAGAAAAGAAGACACTCCATATTGTCTGAAAGAGAAGGAGATAGAAGCGGCAACAAATATTACCGCCGTAAGTCTCGTTCCCCCAGCCCTCGCGGATATAGAAGAAGTACGAATAGAGGAGGATACTATCCGTATAAAAATAGGGGCGGTTATGAAAACAGACGTTATGAGAGAAGGGAGGATAAAAAGCCGAAGCAGCGCAATTCATTTTTAGCGCTTCCGGCGCCGGGGGACGAATACGAGAAACGTAACCCGACCAGACGGATTAATGTATCGGTAAGAAGAGCGGAAAGGAAGAACGTCACCGTCCACCATATCAAATCTAGAGATCGCATTTCCGACGCGATCCTAGATAGTGGTGCGGATGAAAGCGTGGCCTCACTTCACAAGCATGCATGGATGATGGATGTTGTAGAGGATGTAAAGGAGAGGATCACGTTAGCCGACGGAACAACGGATCTTCGTATAGCTAAAGTAGGTTATACTGATCTCGAGTTACGTATCGGCGGCGTTTGGAAGTGTGACTTCCGCAGGATGAAGGTGTTCCTTGTAGAAGATAGAAAATGGAAGGAACTGCTGGTCGGTGCTCCCGCGCTGGAAAAAGCGGGATTGATGCCGCACCAAAATGCATAGGAAGTCGGCAACGGGGCGGAAAGCGGTCCCGTGTGCCTGAAGGTTTGTCGAAGCTGCTTCGCCGATAGCGCCGTAGTTATAAAAGCGCTGAGGTCGGAGGAGCTTCGACAACTTTCTGGAGTACATGAGATATTTGTAGTTGAGTTGAACTTAAATTTAATACTTGGTTCAATTTCTAACTTCGCGGAACATGAATATACTTTAGCTGAAATAATAAAAGTTATAGATGAAGGCGCAGAAGGAGAGCTGGCGGTAAAATCATATTTTGTCTTTACGAAAAATTTGAAGGCGCAGAAACTTAACCGCCAGAAGTCAAAGAATATACAATTTTTGACGGGGTTAAGGCTGCCTAGGCTGCGCATAGCGGCAATGATTAGAAAATTAACGGGCGGTAAAATGGAAGTCTTTGGCGACGTTCCGTCAATCCGCGCAGCGTCGATTGATTTTAGCAGACGCTGCGATCCATAAAGATGGAACGATGAACCGGTTACCAGATCACAATCAGCATCTCAATAATGATGTTTTCGCGCCGCCGTCGCAAGAATTAGCCTTTTGCCGCCTATGGATGTTGTGCCAATAGAAGGGGCAGAATTTAAGATGCCGGCGCCACGGCCGCTCGGGCCTGGTAAGGCGGAGTTTGTGAAGGAGAAGTTAGACGGAATGGTTGAGAAGGGCATGGCAAAGAAGATCCGACAAGCGATTTATGGGTCGGTCGTCTTTGCGGTACCTAAGAAAAATAATACTTGGCGCATGGTGTTGGACCTGGTTGCAGTGAACAAGGTATTGCATAGGGATGTCAATATACTTCCTATACTTGAGACACAACTGGTCAACACAGCGCCCGCCCGCTTTTGCGGATGTTTAGATGTTGTGAGCGGGTTTGACCAGTTAGCAATTACTGACCGTGCGAAGAAGTACTTCAATCTTATGACGACATATGGCGTATTTCAATTGCAGTTCGCGCCAATGGGATATCATTCGACGCCGGTATTCTTTCACCAGCGCATGGTGGATCATATTGCGGCGGAAAATTATAATAAAGAAGGCAACGGAATCGTTCAATGGATTGACGATACGTTAATACACACAAAAGATTTTAAGCGCTACATCAGAATATTAGAAGATGCGTTGCGCAACCTGCGGAAATGGAAGGTTAGAATTAGCCCGACGAAATCAATACTATTTACGACGGGTATTGAGTATTGCGGGCGGATTTTACAAAACGGCGGATGGAATTTTTCGAAGAAGTATTATGAAAAGATTTTACTTGTTCCAAAGCCTGAGTTTGTATATGAGTTAGCGAAACTCTTGCACTTGGCGCAGTGATTGACGTCGGCAGTTCCCGAGATGGCGGAACTTCGAGATAAAATTATGTTGTTTTACCCAGAGATGAAAGGAAAGAAGAAAAAGCTTCTGAAGGAAAAGAAGCGAATTTTATGGAACGATGAATTGGAGAAGGCGTTTGAGCGCTTTAAACAAAGGTTGGCGGATGCTGCAAAGGCCCGCCTACAGCATTACAATCGGAACATGGATTTGATCCTAGTAACCGACGCGTCGGATAAATACCACAGCGCCATCCTATTCCAAGCGCGGCAGGAAGAGCGCGGAAAGGACTTGTTAAAAAAGACGGTTTATCCAATGATGTTTTTTAGCGGAAAATTTGACGCTAGTCAACTTGTATGGGGTATATGCCATAAGGAGCTATATCCTATAATTCGAACATTCAATAAACTTTCGTACTTATTGCCATTCCACCCGACAGCAGTGCAAGTATATACAGACCACCTTAACCTGAAGGCTATATTGCAAGGCGGCTCGAAGATAAATCATGGACATCTTAACCGCCTGCAACGCTGGATGGTAATCCTGCAGCATGTGTTGGTGGATATTCACCACGTTAACGGAGATAGTAATATTTTCGCAGACATGCTTACGAGGTGGGCGGCGCCGACGGAAGGTGACGTCGGGGCGGCGGTGCGCGTAATAAAGGTGCAGACGTGTGAGACGGAAAGAGAAATACCCGTCTTGCCGCGCGCAATGAAGCGCTTGAGAAGAGTGTCGGGAAAATGCCGACAGGAAAGCGACGATAAAGTGAAGGACTGGCTGCAGGAAGCGGTACTCAATGCTTTATCCATATATACGGAAAGAGACAATTCGTTGCTTGGTGATGAAGACCTATTCTTTAGAATCAAAAGAGATTTTGAAGATTGGACACCTGAGTTATTGCAACCGACAAAAAAGAGATGGATAGAAAGGTTGGATATGAGTATCGCGCCTAAGTATTTTGTGCGACCAGCGCTAACAGGTTGTCGGCAAATTACTAGACGCATTATGCGGAGGCCGCTGCGAAAAGAAGGTACGCCAAACCTCATGAAAGAAGTAGAGCGGCAAATTCGGAATGAATACTCTGAGAAGGAATGGAGACAGCTGACAGAGGATTATGCTACGTGGCCGACTGAAGTTCCGTCGGATATTAGCGACACAGAAAAGGAGCGCTATATTGAGACGGATACTTATTCAACGTCGGAAGATGAAGACGACACGAATGCGAAGATAAGAAGCATAGCAGTAAGAGTTAACCATTTAAGGCCGAAACAACAGATGGATAAGAAGATTTATGCGTCGCTAAAGACACTTGATAAATATAGGGTATCGGTATTTAACCCATATTTTGAAGGCGACTGGGCGCCGCTAACAGAAGCAGAAGTTATTGAGGCGCAGAAAAAGGAGATGATTACTAGGACCTCTAGGATTAAGAAGTTGTCGGTAAAATCATCTTACCGGCGTCGCTTCTGGAGCGCCAACTTGTTCACATACATTTAGCGAATAAGCACGGTTCTCTTGAAGCGGACTTAGCGGAAGCGGCTAATTTTGAGTGGAGAATTCCCGCCGCAATGGAGCGCACACTAAGAGGTGACACTGCATGGAAGAAGATGGTTGAATTAATCCGCCTATTCAGAGATAACTGCATACACTGTCGCAGACTCCCAAAGGCGATTAAGACGACCTATAGCTTGGTGACGAAAGCCAGGCGGCCGCGCGAAACTTTAGTGGCAGACTTTCTATATGTGAATAGGATAGGGCATGTTTTAGTATTAACGGATGCCTTTAGCAGATTTACACAATTGACACATACTAAGACACCTGATACGCAAGCGGTTGTAGAGGCGCTTGATAAATTTGCGGCAAATTATAAGCTGGAAAAAGATTTTACGCTGGTAACGAACCACGGAAGTCATTTTGCGAATTCATTGATGTCGGCGCTTAGAAGAGAACTTCGTTTTTCTCAGAGTTTCGCGGTATCTTATGCGAGCTGGACAAACGGAGAAGTTGAGGTTGTGAATAAGAAGGTATTGAATTTTTTGAAGAGTTTGGTAAATGAATACCGACTAAATGAAGATGAATGGCCAAAAATATTGAATAAAATTCAAGGCGCCATGAATGAGTTACCAGTGCCTTCACGGAAATTACCCGGTCGGAAGAATGCACAGACGGCATATGAATTATTTTTGTATGTGAACCCAGAGCGCCAGTATATTGAGCCTGCAGGTCTTCCGCCAATAGTGGAAAGGATCCGAGGCGGCGCCAGGATGCTGGTCGGTATCGATGATGACGTTCTATACAGATTAAGCTCCGCTTTTATAAAGCGCTTAGATGACTACGAAAAGAAAGTCGCAAAATATGTGGAATATCAGAAGGTGTTAAACAATAGAAGGAAAAAGACAGCCGTCGACCCAGCATTGCTTCAATATAATGAGGGAGACTGGTGCCTGGTATCATCAAAAGGCATTCCAAGAGAGCGCGATAAATTAGCGCTGGAGTGGTCTGGTCCGGCGCAAGTCTCAGAAGTAGTTTCAAAAAATGTTTACAAAGTGAAAACGCTAGACGGCAAAACGACAGAAGTGCACGGAAGTCGGCTATAGTTTTATGAGCCGAGCGGATTCGTGCCGTCGGAAGCGCTGAGGAAAGTTTATGTCGGAAACTTTAAGCATTTAGAAGTAGCGGGTTTCGGAGACGTAAAGTACGACCCTCATTTAACTGAGTATGTAGTAGAAGTTAAATGGAGGGGCTTCCGCGAGGAAGATAACACCTGGGAACCTATTCAAACGATGTATGAGGATGTGCGCAACATTTTGACGGAACATTTATCGGCGAAAACCCGCAGACCTAGCCAAGACAAGCTGCGGCAGAGAGCAAGACAGACGCTTGTCACAGTAGAGCATGGGATTGACCGAGTAATAAGAAGGGCGCCAAATTTTCGGAAATGGCATAAATATTTGTCCGAGATAAGAACGGAGCCACCAGGAGAAAAATATGAAGTAGCCTCCTTCAAAGGATGGACAAGAGCAGAAAAGCAGGAAATTAGGAAATTGGTGCTTAAATTTGGCATCGGCCGCTTTGAAAAATACCAGTTATACCTCCCGCATAAAAGCGTATCTATGATTCGAGGATATATACAGCAGCAATTAG